>CM038217.1:56580524-56652101 GCA_021442155.1 Cymbidium sinense
AATTCGTACTACGAGGCAGGATCACGTAGTGGAAGATTTTTTCTTGGGCTAAGCCAGGTGGGTTTTCCCTCTTTTGAGGTTTTCACATAAAAGTGCAGGTTTTATCGTTAATTCTTCAAACGTCGTGTGTGTGGACTCATGATAAAATAAAGCAAAATTTTTTTCTTTCTATGACTGTTTTCTAGCATGCAACAATTCTTAATCATATTATTAATAAATTAAACTTAAAATCATGTATTAGAAATGACATAATAATTATATAAAAATAAAAAATTTAAATATTAAAAAAAACTTTATCAAATCATCTCACTCACGCATGCACAAGATTTCATTATCTAGTATTAGAGCAAAAAGTAAAAACAAAGTAAATAAATAAATTTATATATGAATTCCCTATGTTTGAAACTGATATCCATAAGAGATTCATCAATATTGCAGATCGCACAACTAAATAGATTCACAAGAAAGAAAATAATCTTAAGATGAAGATGTTAGACAATAATAGAGAAGTACTTCAAAATATGAACTTCAGGAACTGAATAGATAGATAGATACAACCTTTGGCAAACGAATAACCCAAAAACTTTCAAAGCCAAATCGGAAATGTTGCATACATAGCATAAGATTTTTATATATTTACATATCTAATCAATAAAATTATATATGTACAAAAATGACTCTTTTTTTATGCATTAAAAAAGTGGATTTGTTTTTAAAAAATAATGGTGATATTATCTGTGATATAATAATAGAGATTTGAGTAATATTTAAGTGAAAAATAAAAGATTATATATTTTTTATATAAATATATAAAAAAATATATGCTTAGTTTATAAATATAGCAAATCTAGAAATAGTGAATTTTGTATATATATATATATATATATATATATATATATATATATATATATAGCACAATAATTGTTATGCATTACATATTAAACCCATAAAGTTTGATATTTAAGAAAATTATTATTATTTTATGCACAAAAATATGCATTTGACTTTAAAATTTAATTTGATGATATTATTTTTGATATAATAATAGAGATTTGAGTGTTATTTAAGTAAAAAATAAAAGTTTAGATAGTAGATATATAAATATATATGAATTAGATACTTTGTATATAAATAACACAAATTGTCATGCTTCTTGACTTCTTGACTTCTAATAGATTGTAAAAATCTCACCTCACATCACTCATATGAGAAACGAATGTTCAAGATCTATTTTCGGAAGAAACACAATCTACTTTTTAATAGTAGTATAGATATAAGTAGGATTTGAATTCAAATATATATATATATATTTTGATATTGACAATCATATTTTTGATATTGACAATGCTAATTCTTTTTTGAGTGAACTAGAGATTCTTTTTCCTAGTTATTTGAATAGTGGGTCTAATAGTAGTAATTACTACTATTATTATTCCATGTATGATACTCAATCTAATTGGAATAATCATATTAATAATTGCATCTTATCTTCGCTTTGAAATCGTCTTAATAGTGACATTTACAGTGGTATCGACAGTTACATTTCTAGTTTCATTTGTGCGGAAAGTACAAGTAGTATTGAAAGTGGAAATCCTAGTGTCTTGCTTTGAAATCAGTGTGTTATACGGATTCCTTCTACCCCTATCCTGTATATTGTCTTTTTCGTTCTCTGTTGTAATAGAGACTCATTTTATTATTTGATTATATGATTATACGACGCGAGATTCTACGAGACGATAATTCCTTTTTACTTTATGGGAAGAAACAACTATGTATCTTTTTGATGAGAATTGAAAGTTTGACATGAGAGAAACCTGTCTTTATATATCTTTTATCTTTTTGAGGAAAAGATTCTATTATAATCACTATCATAATATTGAAATGATTCACCGATTCTTCAAAAGGAGAATCCTTTATTTTCAAGACTCGTGCTTTTCATTAACAATCTTAATGATTGGATCATATGCTTTATTGGAATTGATGAAAGAAAAAGAAATAGTAAAATGATTTTTCTTCATTGAATGACTATTCATCTATTAGTATTAGGTTTTCCAAAATAAAGGAAAAGAATCTATGGAAAAATGTCGGTTCAATTCGATGTTGTCTAACAAGAAGTTAGAACATAGTGTGGACTAAGTAAATCAATGGATAGTCTTGATGCTCTTGGACATACCAATAAGAAGAAACTATTCTAAATGATAGAAAAAGATCCCTAGTAAGGACATTATAGTTTAAGTAATATTCATTATCTAAATTATTTATTTGATAATAGAATATATATATATATATATATATATATATATATATATATATATATATATATATATATATATATATATGTTGCATGCTAAAAACCAAGTTGTAGAATAAAAGTTTACATTAGCTTTGTTGTGGAATCCAGCAGACACACAGATGTTTGAAGAATGAACAAGAAAACTCTAGAATTTTTACGTGAAAAAACTCCTGAATAGAGGGAAAAAATCACGGGTTCTAGCCCAGTAAAAATCTTCCACTATGTATCTATTTCGAGGTACAAAGTTTTCTCGATAACGGGCTTACAGAATTGTATATGAAAAGGGCTGACAATGGGAATCCTGAACAGCAACAATATATGTATGCGGGTTAGGTTGTAACAAATGGTAGCGGCATGAAACAATTCGCTGACCGATAATGATCGCAGCGGTGATAACCTACGATGGTCGATAATAACCAGCGACGGTGGTTGATGCGATGATGATCGATGGTGGTGACCGACGACAGTGGTCGGTGGCGGTGACCAGCGACGGGTAGGTGGCGGTGACCGCGAACGGTGGCCGGGATGGGATGGGCGATAATGACAACGCGCGGTAACGCGGTTGACGGAAATGACCAACGACGGTGATCGTCGGTGGTGGCCGGCGATGGTGGTCAACGGTGATGATCGGCGGCGGTGGTTAACGGCGACCGTGGATCGGTGGTAGCCGACGGCGGTATTGGCAGACGAAAGTGGTACGATTATGCTTGGAGGATTTTCAAGCTTTAGAGCTCTCTCTCTTTAGCTTTGGCTTCCCTCATGTGAAGAATGAGAGGTATTTATAGATTAGAGGATGATGTTATAAATACATGCAAAATCAAACCACTCCATCGGATGGCTCAAAATGATTCTGATCATCTCGATGTATTTTAAGTATTTGAATGCTCAAATAAAATCGAATCAAGAGATCTTGGGCTTAGATCTGACCAAGATGCTCAATTTGATCATAAACACTCCATATTTAGAAACTATTTAGGGATTTTATTGATATCCCAAAGTCTCCAATGATATTTTAAGTGCTTGATCTAGACTATTTCAACTTAGGATCAGATTGCTTTTGACATCAAGATTCGTGCTTCGACTAGTGGAATTTTTAGTGTCATATTAGTTTTCTCCTATTTTTGGATGACATTATCTCTATCACCCAAAATATACGCCAAATAATTGAAAATAAGAAATTCTTCAATGAAATTTGTGGGTTTATTAACCATATAGTTTGAGAGAATAGATCTTCATGGGTGCACAAGATTATGATCATAAGCGGGTGCAGGGCTGCGGGTGCATGCGAGTGCTCGCCGGCACAAGGCTCCGGGGTTACGGGCCGCCCGGATGCTTACGGGTGCGCGGGCGCGTATGCATTGGCCCGCATGCACAAACGCGTGCCAACGAGCATTTTTTTCAAATTTTTTCAATTTTTTCGTTTCTTTCCTTTTTTTTGTTTTTTTTCTCTTTTTGCCCCTATAATAGGCTTATAAAAACCCTCTAGGGTCAAGTGAGAAACACAACTCTCACATGCTCTAGTGTTCCTCTATATTGAATGAAAAATCATCTAGTAGAAGTTCAAGGGCTAGGGTAAAAAATTTTTTTTTTCTTTTTGTCAGCAAAGTTCTGACCTTCTTCTTAAGAGAAGGTCATTCACTTTGCTGATCAAGGCTTGTAGCTCATACGACAAAGCTCCGATTTTCTCTCGAGAGAGGCATCAACTGTCCTCGTCGTACTGACCGAGTTTAGAAGATATCAAGGTCCGTAGTTCATACGGCAAGGCTCTGGTTTTCCCTCAAAAGAGGCATCAACTATTCTCGTCGGACCGACCACATTTGGAGGTGATCAAGGCCCGTAGTTCATACGACAAGGCTACGATTTTCCCTCGAAAGAGGTCAACTGTCCTCATCAGACTGACCGGGTTTGGAGGCGATCAAGGCCCGTAATTCATACGACGAGGCTTCGATTTTCTCTCGAGAGAGGCGTCAATTGTCCTAGTCAGACCGACTGGGTTTGGAGGTGATCAAGGCCCATAGTTCATACGACGAGGCTCCGATTTTCCCTCGAACAACTGTCCTCATTGAACCGACCAGGTTTGGAGGCGATCAAGGCCCGTAGTTCATACCGTGAAGCTCCAGTTTTCCCTCGAGAGAGGCGTCAACTGTTTTCATTGGATCGACCGGGTTTGAAGGCGATCAAGATCTGTATTTTCTACTTCTTCTTGTAAGAAATTGAATTTCTTGAAACTCCAATGGATGGCTCAACAGTTAACAACTGCTAAGATAGCGAGGAAGCATCAATTAAGAACCATCCTTCAAAAAACTCAGAAAGTCTGACAGGTAATTTCAAAGTATCATTAGAGAGAAATAACCTTTTTTTTCTTTTTTGATCTAATATGTATGCGTATATTTTTTGTCAGATCGTTGGCAAAAAAATTTATCCAAAGCCATTCGTGAGCAACAAAGTCAGAAAATGATATGCCCAAGTATTGGGGTGAGTTACTCATAGCCCTCTCTCTCTCTCTCTCTCTCTCTCTCTCTCTCTCTCTCTTTTATTTATTATGTATTTTTGCAGGATGATGGCCGAAGAAAACCAATAGCATGACAGCTATAGATGATATATCATCCACTTTCACAGTTGATAGTTTAATGGTGCTCCGTAGAATATTTCATTTCTCTAATGAGTTGGTGGCTATTATTGCCAAAAAGTTTGATCGAGCACATTCACCTCCACTAGGATACTTTACTATTTCTGAGATGATTCTTCGTGCGAGACTACGATTCCCTTTGGCTCCTAAATTGATTGAGATCTTTAAAATATGAGGTGTAGCTTTGTCACAATTTTTATTTCGAGCTTTAGTGATCATCGTTGGTTTGACTGTCTTCTTTAGAGAGCGTGGTGTTACTTTGAACATCAAATACTTATGTCAACATGTAGATTCACATGTGATGCTCAGGGACATGTTTCTTATCGGGCTATAAAAAATTGGATAGAATTTTCATCACGGGATCCATCTAGAAATTGGTCTAATGGATTCTTTTTATTGAAAAATGAGTGGGGCCTCCCTGAGTGATGAGAAAGATTGAATGACCTTCCAGATCCATTGCTGATTAAAGAGAATGAAATCTTAACGACTCTTAATATTCCTAATGCAGGAAGCTTACAGCATGAGTTACGCCATATTGGCAAGTATATAATTGAAGATAGAATATTCAAGGTTGGCCTTTCCATTCAGGCAGGGAGATCTCATGCTCTTCCACTGAAGAGATCAAGTAAAGGTGATGAAAGGTCTCCTCATATTCATAGGATTCTTTCAAGAAGCGCGTTACGAAATCATGGTGATAGCAATGTTTCTTCTTTAAAAAAAGAAGACATGTGCCGAAGTAACTACATCAAATATTTGTGGAGAAGATGTCGCCCCCAGTTGGCCTGTGAGAGTTTAGCTATCTCAACTCATAATTATGGGATTCATTTCTCGAAGCCGCATATTCCTGAAGAGGTGTTAAAGTATGTATGCACTAGACGTCAACGGGCAGACGAATTAATACGTTATCTTCTCCTTATCTTTATTTTCTTCTTTTCCTTTTTTCTTCGTGTAATATTTGTGATTTTTTTATTGTAGGTAGCTCAAGCATTATGGCTGATGGCTCATTTGGGTGTCACTCTAGATGAGTGGAATATTGAATTTGTGAAGGTAAAATATTTGCAAGGTGAGCATGAGCAAAAGATGAGTGCTAAGGCCAAAGAAGTGGAAGTTCTGGAGGATTAGCTAACCAGGTGTAGAACTGAGCTAGCAAATATGTTAACTTCACTTTCTCTCTAGTGTCAGGAGGTGGAGCGTGCATATAGTGATTGAGGTGAGGGAAAAAACTCGCCAGAGAGAGAAAATACTCAAAGCACTTGTAGCGGAGTAGAAAGCTCTTCAACTAGAGAAGAAAGTACTATAGGATCATCTTTTTGAGACGGAGCTTATAATGTCAGAAGCGGAAGAAAATGAAATCTCCTTAAAGGCAGTGGCATACTTTAAGAACTCCCAAGCCTATCATGATGTTATCGAGGACCATGTCTAAGAAGCTCGTAATCATATTCTTGATGTTGAATTGAAGGACTTGGAGTGCCAATGTTTGGAGAAAGGCTTCATCCGAAGATTCCTAAAAGGAATCTGCTTATTACATCACACAACTAGAGCTAGTATTAAGAATCTGTCTCCCAGCAAAATATCTGAAGACCTTTCGCCAAATTCAGGAGATGAAGGGGTTAAGAGTGAGTTTAAGAGAGCATCTTCTAGTGGTGAGGAAGACGTTGATATCATGTAGTATCACTTAAGGATGCATTTCTTTTCCTTTTATCTATGTATTGTTATTTATTATTATTATTTGTATCCAGAATTTTGATTCCTTCTTATATCATCATGTTAGTGCTGTCAATTACATTGAAATTTTTTGAGTGATTTGCTCTTGTTTTGCTTTGACCTATCCTAGGTGATTGGTCGGAATATTATTCAACGACGCTAACCTGTACGGATGAGGTCGTGAGAAGTCCACCAAGGACTTTTTAGCCTATCCAAGGTATTAGTCAAAATATTATTTGACGTCTTACCTGTATGGAAGAGGCTGTGGAATGTCCACCAAGGACTTTTTGACCTATCCGAGGTGATTGGTTGGAATATTATTCGACGATGCTAACCTGTATGGATGAGGTCGTGGGAAGTCCACCAAGGACTTTTTGGCCTATCCTAGGTATTAGTCAAAATATTATTTGATGTCTTACCTATATGGAAGAGGTCATCGAATGTCCACCAAGGACTTTTTGACCTATCAAGATATTAACCAAAGTGTTACTTGACTTCTTACTTATATGGAAGAGGCCGTGGAATGTCCACCAAGGACTTTTTGACCTATCCTAGGCATTAGTCAAAGTGTTACTTGACTTTTTACCTGTATGGAAGAGGTCCAATCAAGTCCCCTTGGGATTGATCATGTCCCAACTGAGACATAACGTGAGTTATGCATTTCTCAAGTGGGAGGATTAAGTGAAGGAGATTATTTATATGCAACAAGCTTGAAAGAAAAGGCCATAAACTCATTACTCTGATAAGGTCGGTGATACAGTCATAAGATAATTTTAATAAAGATATGTGTTTGAAGAGGAAATGATAAACGAGACAAAATAAAAGTTACAATAATTATGCAATAAGAATTATTGATAATATTTTCGGAGATTCTCGGTGTTCCAAGTTTGAGGTAAGGTTTTTCCCTCTGGATCCTTGAGCTTAAATGTTCCTAGCTTGGCCATAGCTATAACCACATAAGGGTCATCCCAAAGAGGTGAGAGTTTATTGCATTGAGGGCCTTTACCCGCGGCTTCAAGACTTTGCAGGACCAAGTCACCAGCAAAGATGGGACGGGATTTCACTCTTCTATTGAAGTGACGAGCTACCTTTTGGTGGTAGGAAGCGGTCCGAAGTAGGGTCATGTCACAAATTTTGGGGAGTAGGTCCAGGTTCTGTCGAAGTTTTTTTTCATTACTATCATGATTGAATGATTGAACTCTTGGACTTGGAACTAATATCTACTGGTATAATAGCTTTTGTGCCAAAACATAAATTATATGGTGTCTCACCAGTCGGAGTTCACGATGTACTGTGGTAAGCTAAAAGAACATTAGAGAGCTCCTCAACCCATTGCCCCTAGCCTTATTGAGATGCATTTTTAACACTTTTAGTATAGTCCTGTTGGTAGCTTTAGTTTGTCCATTAGTTTGACTATGGGCTATAGCCGTATACAGCAGCTAAATGTGAAGATCTTTACAAAAAGACGTAAAGACTTTTCTAGTAAATTGGGTTCCATTATCGGTGATGATCTTTGCAGGAAGATCGAATTGACATACTATATTTTTCAAAACAAAATATTTAACATTTGCCTCCGTGATTTTAGTAAGTGGTTCAGCTTCCACCCATTTAGTGAAGTAGTCGACAGCTAAAATAATAAACTTTCATTACCCTAACGCTATTGAAAAAGGTCTCATGATATCAATTCCCCATTGAGTAAAGGTCACGGGCTTTGAAGGGATGAGAGTTATATATGTGGTGTACGAGAGAGGTTAGAGTACAACTGACAACTCGCACATTTTTTTTGTGAACTCTAATGCATCTTGCTTCATCGTAGGCCAATAGAACCCTTACCTTATATTTTAAGGGCTAGCACCCTTTCTTCTAGTGTTCTCCACATATCCCCTAGTGAACCTCTCTTAATGCATAATCGGCCTCTGATGGTGAGAGGTATTTAATGTATGGCTCAAAAAAAGCTCATTTGTATAGTTCACCTCTGATAATAATAAAATTTGCAGCTTACCTTCGGAGATGAGTTGCAGCAGTTGGGTCTTCTGAAGGGTCCCTTATTGTAGAAAGGATAGGATGGGGTCCATCTATGAAGGTTCCTTTGTCTCAGTAATTGTTTGTATTACCCATGACCTTTGGATACTAGGAAAATATATTTTCTCAACATGCCTTCTCTTAAATAAATCTCTAGTAGCAGAGGTGGCGAGCTTAGCGAGAGCATCAGCTCGAGTGTTTTTCTCTCACATTATGTCAATGATTTGATGTGTCTTGATATGGGAAAGAAGTGACTTCACCAAGCTAAGATATTGTGCCAACTGAGGATTATGAGTATTAAAGTTTCAACTGGAGAGGGTGAGAGTTAGTGGATCATTAAGTTTTGAGCTTCATAATCGATGACAAGTCTCAACCCTAGGATGAAAGCCTCATATTCAGCCATATTATTGGTTGCAAGGAATTTTTGGCGAAGTCTATACTCTAAGGTATCATGTTGGGGGAAATAAGTAAGATTCCTGCTCCAGCACAAATATTTCCTGAAGCTCCATCAATATAGAGGGTCCATTGAGGAGATGAAAGGGGTGTAATAGATAGCTCATTTGGAGTAGGGGCAGTGCATTCCACTATAAAGTCTGCGAGTACTTGAGACTTTATATCTGACCTGGGTAAGAAATGGATATCAAACTCTCCCAATTCTACGGACCATTTCATTAACCTCCCAGATGCATCTAATTTTTGTACAATGGCCCTCAATGGTAAATGGGTGTAAATGCCGATGGTGTGAGCTTGGAAGTATGGACGCAATTTTTGAGCTGAGAAAACTAAAACCAAAGCCATCTTATCTGCCAATGGATAATGACTTTCTATATCAGATAAAATTTTGCTGACATAGGAAATTGGTCATTGTATCATATTTTCTTCTCACACTAAAACTGAGCTTATCGCATGGAAAGAGATTATGAGATATAAGTATAATATCTCTTCTTAGATAGGCTTGGATAGTAAGGATGGAGATGCTAAATATTTCCTCAATTTCTCAAAAGCTGGATTCATCCACCGAAAATTATTATTTTTGCCTTTTAGTATTTTAAAGAATGGCAAGTATTTGTCCCCAAAATGGACTAAAAAGTGGGATAAGGCAACAATTTGTCCATTCAAGCATTGAACTTCTTTGATATTCTTTGGATGAGCCATATCTCTGAGGGCTCTCATTTTCTCAGGATTAGCTTCAATCTCGTAGTGGGTGACCATGAAACTAAGAAATTTTCCCGATGTAACCCCCAAAAGTATACTTGGCCGGGTTAAGTCATATGTTATAATATCGAAGAAGGTTAAAACGTATTTCTAAGTCAGAAATATATTGTGATTCTTTCAAGCTTTTTACTAATATGTCATCCACATATACCCCCATTATGTGGCCTAAGAGGTCTTTAAAAATCTTATTCATAAGGCGTTGATAAGTAACACCAGTCTTTTTTAACCCGAATGACATAACTTGGTAACAATATAAACCTAACGATGTGGCTTCTTCATCCATTTGGTCCATTTTTATTTGATTGTAACCTGAGTAAGCATCCAAAAAATTAAGCATTTGATGCCCAAACGTAGCATCGACCAATTGATAAATTTGAGGGAGAGGAAAACTATCTTTCGGGCAAGCTTTGTTGAGATCAATGTAATCAATACACATTCTTCAAGTTCTATTTCCTTTCTTAACCATGACAATATTTGCTAACTATGTAGGATAATATACTTCTTGTATGAATCCAGCTTTTAAGAGCTTGTTAACTTCTTGTTCAATAACCTGGAGGTGATCAGGTGCAAAACTACGCTTTTTTTAGATGATTGGTTTGAATGTTGGATCAATCTTGAGGGTGTGTATGATCACATTGGGGTCGATCTCCGGCATATCTGTCAGACTCCAAGCAAAGATGTCTTGATTTTTGCACAAGAAGTCTATATATTTTGCCCTATATTCATCTGAGAGCGGACATCCGACTTGCATTGTAGAGGTTGGTCATCTGACAATGAAATAGGGAGCAAGTCTTCTATGGGCGAAGCTCTCTGGGATACTTCTTCATCTAAAAAATTAAAATTTTTGATGCTGAAGGTCATCGAAGGGCGTGATTGGGCATATCTGAGGTAACATGATTGTGTTATTTATAGATTTCCACAGACCACTCCTACCTCAACAGGGGTTAGAAATTTCATCTTAAGATGAGATACTGAAGTAACAGCACCAAAAATTGATTGGAGGGGCCTTCCGAAGATAGCATTGTACGCCGAATCTGACTTGACCACTATGAATTGAATTGAATGAGTCACTTGTCGAGGAAATTCTCCGAGGACAACAGGAAGGGTGATTGCCCCCTCCACTCGCATAGGGCGATTATCAACTCATATAATGGTCCTGCAGTAGATTGGAGCTTTTCCATAATCAAGCCCATGCTAAGAAATGCTGAGTAAAATAGAACATCGATAGAACTCCCGTTATCAATCAAAATTCTCTTAATATTATAGCATGAGTCACTGATCCCTACGCTAATGACAAGTGGATCTTGATGGGGAACTTGGACTCCTTCTAAGTCCGAGTCATTAAAAGTGATGGAATGATCAATACAAGATTTCTTTAACTCTGGTTCTTCAGATGTGGCAATGAGACTTGATTAGATAGTAGTGGTCCTCCTGTGATTATTTTAATTTCTCCAAATATTAGGCAACTATTTTGTTATTTCTGTGATAATTGTCCTAGTTGCCCCCTAGTTGGAGTTATGTTTGCTTGAGTCGACTGATTCTTCATAAATCGACGTAGATATCCTTATTGAATGAGCCTCTTGATTTCTTCTTTGAGTTGTTTACACGCCTCAGTAGTATGTTCATGACTTCGATGGAAGTGACAATATTGTTTCTGATTTTTTGAATTTGGTTTCAGTGGATGTGGTCACTTGATGGTCTCTTCATCTTGAATGACCATCAGGATGTTAACATGAGATATGTTTAGTGGTGTGTATTCCTTTTCTGGTCGTGGTTTACGCCGTTGATGTGAGGGTCGTGGAGCGAGATCACGATTGTCTTGTTACTTCTTTTGATGAGATTGTTGGTCTATATTCCTTGGGATACTCTTATATTTTCCTATGGATTATTCAAATTATTTACAATGGGCATTTATAGCCTCATCGGCAAAATTTTGTGCTTCTACATGATGAACCAAGTCGACATATTAGCGAACCGTATCTTACATTAGTGACGAGTAGAAAGGCCCAGGATGGAGCCCTCTAAGGAAAATTCCTCTAAATAGTTCAAGGTCTACTCCAAGTATTTGGCGAGCCTCTAAGGAGAACCTCTGGAAGTATTCCTTAAGTGATTCACCCTCGTTTTGATGAATGCCTGAGAGATGAGAAGAATTTTTAATGATTCTCCGATTTGCAATGAACTGTTCTACAAAAATTTTGGCGAGTTCATCAAAGGTATGGATGGATCCCCTTGGAAGGGAGTAGAACCAAGTGCGAGCCTGACCCTTGAGGGTGATTAGAAAGACCTGACAAAGCAGTGTGTTAGGAGCTCGTTGGATATGCATGATGGTCTTGTAATAGTAGATGTGTTCATATGGATTAATTGCCCCATCATAAGAGTCAATGCTTAGAAGCTTGAACCCTACGGGAATAGGATGTTAAATAATAGCTTCAGTCAAAGGTGAAGATTCCTGATAGTCGCAATGAGAGGGAAGATGATTTCCACCTTTAAAGTGGAATTCTTCTCGCACTAAGCGTTGTAATTACACACGTATAACATGACGGGTGGAGTCAACAGGACGAGAACGTGCCAAGCTACTGATAATAATTGGTTGATTAGCAGTTGGTTGAGCTACAAATGATGGATAAGTAGAACTAGTAGTGTTAAGGAGGTCAGCATCACGGTCTGCAAGCAGAGGAACTTCAGTCTGATGGCGCGAAGGCCCAGTATTAACATTTTGGCCTCCCCTGGCAAACGATCGATCATGGGGGAGACGCGTTTGCTACAGTAGTGGCTGTCGTATTTCTCGTAAAAGTCATATTATCTCATTTTGAGACTCTTCCATTCGACGCACACGATCTTCTAGAGAGATTCATGTTGCACCATCACCGATAGGGTCATGCCTATCAGGGGGAAGTGAGATAGAAGCTTGACATCCTTGGTTCAAAGATTGGTTTCGAGAGTGACGGGAGTTGAAGCGGAGGCTTCATTGTGAGTATATGCCATAATGCATAATGTTAGAGATTAATCAGGTTTGTTTCTGATGACGCCAAACTGTTACATGCTGAAAAAATCGTAGAATAAAAGTTTACTTTAACTTTATTGTGGAATCCAAAGACACATGATGTTTGAAGAATGAACAAGAAAATTCGAATTTTATGTGGAAAAACCCCGAATAAGGGAAAATCATGAGCAGCCCAAGAATCTTCCATTATATATATATCTATTTCGGTACAAAGTTTTTCATAAAAGGATGAATTGTATATGAAGGGCGACAATGGAATCAATTAGGCAACAACTATGCACCAGTTGCTAATTGGTGATAATGGTGAACAATGCCAATCCACGGTGATGACGGAGGTGGTGATGACCGCGGAGATGGTCGGTGATATGGCGGCGGCAGCAGCAGTGGCAGCAGCTACGCGCAGTGATGATCGACGTGCTGGTGATAATGACGATGATTTATGTGGTGGGCCGACCGTAAGGCCGGTGGTGGCAGGCCACCGCGGATCGCGTGGTCACGGGATGACAGCGATGGTGATTGACGCGATGACCGGCGATCTGGTCGACGGTGATGACCGCGATTGGTCGACGGCAATGACCGCGACGGTCGCGCGGTGGCCAGCGGCAGGCGACGAACGATGGTTGACGACGACAAGGATCGGCAATGGCGGCCGACGGTGGTGGTCGGTGACCGTCGAGTGGTGGCACGATTATGCTTGGAGGATTTTCAAGCTTTAAAGCTCTCTCTTTTCTTTAGCTTTGACTCCCCTCATGTGAATAATGAGGGGCTATTTATAGATTAAAGGGAGGACATTTCTATAAATACATGCAAAATCCAAAACCACTCCATCGGATGACTCAAAATGATTCCCTTGATCATCTAATGTATTATAAGTATTTGAATGCTCAAATAAAGTCAAAATCAAGAGATCTTGAGCTTATTAGATCCAGCTCGTCAAGACGCTCGATTTGATCATAAACACTCCATATTTAGAAACTATTTATAGATTTAACTGATATCCCAAAGTGTCTAATGATATTTTAAGTGCTTGATCTGAACTAGTTTCGACTTAGGATCAGATTGATTTTGACATCAAGATTAGAATTAGAAATTTTTTTATATCTAGATATATATATATATATATATATATATATATATATATATATATATATATATATATATATATATATATATATATATATATATATATATATATATATATATATATATATATATATATATATATATATATATGTGTGTGTGTGTGTGTGTGTGTGTGTGTGTGTGTGTGTGTGTGTGCATTGAAGTTCAAAATATTTAAAAATTATTTCGAGTATTTTTAAAAATAAAAAATAAAAATACTTATAAAATATACTTAATAAATATGTATTTAAAAATAATATAAAAACAAAAAACTCAGTTGATCCCACATATTTTTTAATTTAGAAAATATCCCACTTGTGCAACATATAAGACTTAATAATTACATATTATTAAATAATTTTAAGCGTTCACTAACTATTATCTTTAAAGAGTAACATCATTAAACAATTCAATGCATTAATAATATCAATATATGATCAAAATGAGCTTTTTTTTTTTATAATCTTTTCTAATAAAACACATTTAGAATTACCATATCAATAAAATCATTGATATAAATCAAATTTAAATGTGTAGAATAAAAATTTTATATATTGTATCGCTTCATATAAAAATATAATTTTATCTTAGAATTTTCAACAAGATAATAGTATACTTTTATCTCATAAAAATGTATATTAATTAAATATTAACAAACTCTTAATATAAAAGCATATTATTAGATAAATCTTGCCTTCATGAGCCATATGCTCTTGTAATATCATAGGTACTAATTTTTTAGTAAGCTGGTTCATAATTTTAAAATTTATACGAGTAGTCCTTTTAAAAACATTTTAATTTATTAATTTTTAAATATTTTTTAATTTCAAAAACTGCCGATGAATTTCAAAAATATATTTTTTGTTTAATAAAAATAGGTTTTTAAAATTACTTAAATTTTAAAGTATACTTTATTTTCTTATTAAAAGTTTTTTATCATCATAAAATTTATTTTTTATATTAATAAATTGTAATAAAACTTTTAAACTTTATTAATATTAATCTTAATTTGGATGAAAAATATGATGGTACATTTAAAATAATTAATTTGTGCCTCAATTATATATAAAAAAAATTATGACTCGGTTACCAAATTAAGATAAGCTTCATTTTCTTAATGAGCTGAATAGGCACAAATTTTTAAAAATGAAGCTTATCTACATTCGTTTTAAAAAGTCTTTTTGAATTAATCTACATTCGTTTTCAATTTGATTTTTAATTACCATATCTAATATATGATTTTTAATTACATTTTCAAAATTATTAATGTAGAATGATACAATCGTTTTTTTTTTTTTTTTGGTTATTTGAAATTTTGACGTTTTGCGATTATGAAACCGAGTTTTTGAGCTTAAATTGTTGGTGGTATCGGTTTTCATCCATTTTAAGATTAGAAAACCACTTTAATAAAAAGTAGTCTATGTTAATGAATAGTTTGGATAATTTTTTCCTTTATTTTTAAATGCTAAATCTAAATTATTCATAAATCACACCTAGCCAATTCTCAAAGTTAGTGGACCTCGCCTTCGATGAGATCGACAATTTAGAAGCCAATATTATTTGACTCGATATGCCATTTTAAAAGTTCGAGTTGATACAATCAAGATTTTATATTTTATAAAATGCATACACTCGAGCACATATATAATCATCTATAACTCAATCATAAAGATGTGACGCATTATCTTAAGATTTGCTATTCAACTCTCACGAAGAATTGAGCCCAAATAATTCAAACATTTGAGCCTAGTACTAATTTTAATTAAAGTAGAACAATTTGATTCAATCAATTGTACTAGCCATACTATTGCCTAGACTTATTGAGAGAGAGAGGAAAGTAATTTCTCATGATATGTTCTATGAGAGATTGACAAATTATACATTGCTTTTGTATTTTGAATTGTGCTTAAAGAGAAGACAAATTTACATAGTGGATAATAATATACTTTCTAGGTTAATCCTATCTATCACAAAACAAAGCAAAATGAGATTCATTTAGTTCTAGATCAAGTTCCACTTAAGAGCAAACTCTTAAGATTAATTATATATTAAATTATATATATATATATATATATATATATATATATATATATATATATATATATATATATATATATATATATATATATATATATATATATATATAGTAAGTACATTCACTGAAGATAAACATTGTAACATAAGAATAGTAAAGATTAATATATCAAAATATTTAAATTTTATAATATTAAAAGGATGCATCTCAAAAAATGAAGAGAAAATTTTGAGGATTAATAGTACTATGGGAGGGCTTGAATCAAATTTTATTTTATATTTTGTGTTTTTATTTTAAAACATAGAAATGAAATATTAAAAAAAACATATTTATTTAAATAATTTTTTGTTTATTTGTGTTATTTTGTTCTTAAACAGCAGATGTTGACACTAACGCCGCCGCCGCCGCGCTCGGACAACAAATCCAACATCAGTCTTCCGCTTGAGCTTTGGAGACTATCTTTCAAGTAGTCTATCTCCTTCGACGCTGCTGGAGCTTCCATATCCGCAATAATATAGTTCGAATCTTGAGTAAGACTCAGAACTAGAATCATCATCTATAATTGTTCTTCACTCCACTTGAATCTACAAATTTTCATAGATTCAGATCTAAGATCTAAGATCATCTTCTATTCATAATAAGCTGATTTAGTTGTAAAAAACTTCTACTCACTTTAATTTTTTTTTTCCAGAAAAAGCGGCCTGAAAAATGAAGTTATGGAATTTTTTTAAACAGATTCTCTGCAGTTTTTGATGATGTTTGTTTAAAGGCGACAAAGCTTCCAATCTTCTGCCATAACTACTACAAAATGAGCCATATCACTCAGCAGATCAACATATCTTACAATGGTTGAAAACTAAAGATGGAGATGAAATGAATTTTGCCATTTTTTAAATCAAATCTTCTGCCATTGGTTTGATAAATTCTGATATATTTTTTTTACTCCAAATCATTCATGCATAAAGAAACTATGAATATAAAGGGCTGAATAGTTAAAGGTAAAGCTTCACCCACCTGCTCACAAGCAGTCGGATCAAACAACTTGAGATGGAGATTCATGTTGCCTTTGTGTTTGAACAGAAATGAACCCTGTTGAGTTGCAAATGACCCGAGCGTTCTACAAACTACTCATGACTCGACATATTTTGAGAATGTTCATGATCGTTTGATTAACTAATCGAACGAGTTTGAACATTGTTGTAAATATTCGATTGCTAAATGAATAAGCTTGAATAGTTTATCGTTCAGTTCATTTATGTTCATGAATAACATCGTTTAAAGCACATGAACAAGAACATTAAGAAGCTCGATTATGACTCCTTTAAGGCCTACTTTTGAACAATATTGTTTTTGTTTTTATTTTTTAGGCTTAATAAGCTTTTGATTGATCAACTCATGTATATTTCTCAACAAACTGCTCATGAACAAGCTCGATTAAGGCTTAATTTAAATGAGCTGCTTGTTAACAAGCTTGATAATCCCAATTTGAACCGAGCTCATGAACAAACTCGAGCCGAACTCGAACAAGATTATTTAAACGAGCTTAATGTCACGGAGAAACTTTTCTCAAGTCACGTGCGGCCTTAGCACTCTTTCCTCGATGCTAAGTCATAACTTTCCGACTAGAACACTCAAATCTCTTTTAGAGGAGAGGTTAGAAAGATTGGAAAAACATTTGACTATATAAAGGAACTTTATAATATAAGAATACTTGGGATCCTTTTTAATTGATCCAAATAGGAGGAGAGGTCCCCTATTTATTATCCTCTCTCATGGTCTAGCAAGGACATTCTAGAGTACATTAAAATATATATGGTTCTAGAGTATTCTACACTACTCTTAATATCTGGTTTTAGAAGTATTCTATATGATTCTAGACTCTTCTTGAAGCATTCATCTTCTTAAGGCCTTCTAGACTTTGGTAAAACCTTCTGTGTTCTTCCTTCTTCCATATTTCTCTAGAAGCTTCTCTCTTTATGTATAGCTAAGAGAGAATGATTGATCCCCCTTTATTTAGCTTCGTGACATTCTCCCCCACCTAAACCCTTGATTCCCTCATCGCGTGCTTGCATCTAAATTGCCAGTGTATCTTGGTTGGCCTCACTTGTCAGCAACCCTTTCCATTTGACGAGATAGTTCCGGTGGTTTGACACCCTTCTCCTGCGAACCTCCATTTCCTCTGCTTCCTTGTCAAAAGGAGTACTTGCTAGTATAGGAGCTCGCTTGGATTCATTAGGTGTCTCCTTTTCTGATTTCCGCATCTTCCCGACCCACCTGTAGCCTTGTGTAGTGCGGCCCCAGCTATCTCCCTTCCGAGTGAGAGTTCTTTTGACAACTCTGTCGGTGAGATGTCCTTGAACTCTTCAAGTTCCACTACTGCCTCCCTTGGCATGCCTTCTTGTGGCCTTGGTTCTTCATCACCCATATCATGAAGAACAACCAAGTCCTTCCCTCTTTGAATTGGATGGCCGGCATCTTTGCATCGACCTTGAGGCTCTTATCACTGCACCGCAAGTTTGATTTCCCTCCGTGATGCACATGCTGTTGGCAAATGGCATCAAGATTTCCTTTGCCTGATCCAAGAAATCCAATCCAAGAACAACCCTATAGTCATCCATCGGGATGACAGAGAAGTTCACCATACCTGACCAAGCTCCCACGTTGGTCTTGACCCCTCGTGCGATGCCATGTATTGGCATTGCTTCTGAATTGACTACCTTAATGGAGCCTCCTCCTCCAGCATGGTAGTCCCGATTTCTTCTCTGAGATGAAATTGTGAGAAGCCCCCATGTCTACCATGGAAGTATAGTTTTTCCTGCAATTACCATCTCCACGAAGAGCAGCCCCCTGGCTTGTGGCTTTGGAGCAGCCTGAATCCCATTCAAGAGCTGCATGGATCCCACTTGTGCCACCACATCATTCCCCTTGACTTCCACTGCCTCATGATGACTTGCTAAGAGGGAGTTCAAGGCATTCTTCGAGGACACTCCTTTCTTGAGACCCTCCACAAAGGAAGCGGTTATTATGTGGTTGGCTCTTACCTTCCTTCCTTATATTTACGGGTGGGGTCGATTCTTGGTGAGACTCCTCCCTCTGTCCTTCCCTCCCCGTTGCCATAGGCACTCCTCTTCTCCTTTGGCTGTGGGCTCCCAGTGTAGTCAATCAATCCTCAATGGCAATGGTGCAGATCTTGCACTCCGCCTCCTCTTTTCTTGTGGTTGAAGCCCATCCATGAAGTAGAAGAGCGAGTCTTTGTCAAACATATCGGGGATTTCAAGGACTAAACTGGTGAAGTCTTTGACATACTCCCTGATCGGCCCTTCCTGTTTGAGCCTTCTTAATTTGGCTCTAGCCTCATCTTCCGCATTCTCAGGATAGAACCTCTCCTTCCTTCGTCATCAAAGGTTGATATGGTGCACATACCTCTTTCCATATCTCCACGCCTCCTCCTCCACCACAGCATCGCGGTGTCTGAAAGATAAAAAGCAGCAAATTGAACTTTGGAGCCTTCATCAGTGATGCCCATGGCCCCAAAGTATTGTTCTAGTCCCCATAGGAAGTTGTCCACCTCATTTGCATTGCGGATTCCCCCGAAGCTCTTTGGTTTAGGCACTTTGATCCTCTTGGCTTCGACATGGGTTTGGATAGTGCCTCTTGCAGGCGATGTCCCCTGCATCTCCCTCCATGTAGACTAGTCATCTCCTCCTCATGAGATCGCTGCATCCCACGGAGCTCCCCCGTTAGATCCTCCCGCATTTTCGCCATCTGATCAAGAAGGGATTCTTTTAGCTTGGCTAACAGGTCTCTGATTGATGCATGGATGGTGGTGTCCTCCTCCTCGAGGCCATTCACCCTTTCGCCTAGATCCTCCATCTAGGCCTCCATCTCCCCCATTGCCTCCTCCACCTGAGTAAGGCGTGCATCAAGACCAGAGATTACCTCCTTGGACTTCCCACGTGGCTTGGATGCGGCGGGATCCCGTTGCTCCTCACGACCTCGAACATGTTGAGATGACTCCACATTCGTGGTCTCCGATCCAACAACTTGTTCCTTGCCAGCCTTCGTCATGCCTCCAACCTTGGCTCTGATACCAACTGTCACGGAGAAACTTTTCCCAAGTCACCCGTGCGGCCTTAGCACTCTTTCCTCGATGCTAAGTCAGCCTAATTTTCGCAACACAGGACTTGAACACTCAAATCTCTTTTAGAGAGGAGAGGTTAGAAAGATTGGGAAAGCACTTCACTATGTAAAGGAACTTTTCAATACAAGAATACTTGGGATCCTTTGATTGTTCCAAATGGGAGGGGAGGTCCCCTATTTATAGTCCTCTCCCATGGTCTAGCAAGAACATTCTAGAGTACATTAAAATATACATGATTCTAGAGTATTCTACACTACTCTTAACATATGCAGGATTTCTAAAGTATTCTATATGATTCTAGACTCCTCTTGAAGCATTCATCTTCTTAAGGCCTCCTAGACTTTGGTAGAACCTTCTGGAACCCTCCAGGTTCTTCCTTCTTCTATATTTTTCTAGAAGCTTCCCTCTTTATGTATAGCTAAGAGAGAATGACTGATCCCTCTTTATTTAGCTCCGTGACATTAAGCTTGAACACCATCCTAAAAAGCTCGAATCGAGCTTGAGCTTGATAATGGCAAAGAAGCTTGAACTCAAATAAGCACATACTTGACTTGGCTTAGTTCATTTTCAGCCTTAACCCTAAGCCTATTTCAAGCCCTATAACAAAATTCATCCATCCCTCCCCACAAAACAACATATCTTCACCGTTTCCTTCTACATTCGCATGGCATATTCAGATCATTTTTGATAAAAAATCACCCAAATAAAGATTCTCTACCACACATCGTTATGGCTTTCAAGTTGGAAAATGATATGTAAGTTGCCTCCAATTAACCCAATCTGATGCAATCTTGGAGGAATTTCATGATCCTTTGAGCAAAATGGACGCAACCATGAATTAAATTATAATGACGAACACTACTGCTACCTTGGGGATAATGGAGCCACTAACTTTCAACGTTATTCTAAAAACATCATACTAGATGATTCAATAATGTTAGTAATCCTTCCAATAACAATAACTCTAAAAATTAATATTAGAGGGAATTGTCCTATGATTGCTTCTTTGAAAAGTCACATAGAATATGAGACATACACTTTGTCTTCATCAGAGATACTGCATGAAATCCTATCTTGAAAATTAAGAACTCCTCAGTTGAAAAAAGATTACATATATAGCTAACCACATTATACATCTTGGGAGCCTTGGTATTGCCCTAACATTGACTCATATGTTTGACAACTAGTGTTTCTACATCTATGCACAATAGTCAAAGATGCCATTAAAAAGTAGTTCAAGTATTTGCCTAAAAACATCAATTCTTTTAATGAAGAGTTTAAGCCATTTCATGTGTTATCAAGGTTGAAGAAACAAAGTAGGAGAATGAAAGGTGATCAAAATAGTGAAGTGTAGGAAGTACAATAACTTGCATGAGTTAGAACTTTGAAATAAACATTATAGTATTGAATGCACAATAATGTAACCAGAGGTCTTAATCATGCTTCTTATCTTTGAATGAACCTGATAGGTTAACCTAATGATAATTCATTCATTTGTGATAGCGAAGGCATTTCTACCAAAGTAGCATACCCACACAAGATGAAAAGCAAGCATAGAGTTGGGTTGAGTTTATTTGCTTTGCACTAACTAATTTGATTGGTCCAAGTTAACTATCATAACTGGTAAGTCTCGAATTTTGATAGAGAGATGCCACATTATTATGGGCATGTTTGGAAATTATTTTAATCTAATAAAGTTGTTGACCTCCATATGTGTGTTACAAGTCAAGACAAGCCCACAAGTCAAATGCGACGGACTTCAGAGGTGACAGTGCCCAAATTGAGGCTCAAAATGCACTGGACGTCCCTAAAAATTATCGAAACGACCTCCGATCGATAAACGGACTTCGTCATTGCATTCAGAACATCAAAATTGATTGAAATATAAATATTGCAAAATCTAACGAGCAATTGTTTAAGCACTCGTGCTATCAATATGTTGACACACATGATTCGGAAGTGCGGCGATGTCGAATGACCGTTCATTAAATTGTCACGTTGTTAGCTTCAAAACATCGAAAACTATCAAATAAGACCATTCGCACTCAATTCAGATGAGTTTGTGCAAATGTCGAGTGATTTGAAGAGACAACACGCAAATTGAGGCTGAAATGCACTGGACGTCGCCGAAATCAACTCAAATGACCTCCGATCGATGAACGAACTTCACCATCACATTCAAAACTTCAAAATTGGTCAAAATATAAATATTGCATGACTTAATGAGCAACCGATCAAGTGCTCGAGTCATCAACGCCCTGCACGCATATCGAGGTCAGGAGGCACCGACGAGAATCAAACGACCTCCGTTCACAAAATTGATGATGTCATTGGATTTGAAACGCCAAAATCTATCAAATAAAATTGTTCGCACTCAATTCAAAAGCAGTCTGCGCGAAAATTGAGCGGTCGAAAGCAACGACGTGCATTTTGAGCTGAAATTGACTCAATTTGGCGCCGACTCGAACCAAACGGCCTCAATCGTGAAACGGACTATGCCAATGCGTTCAGAACAATGGAATTATCCTAAATCGATATATATTGACTATGTGCATTAACCGGCATGAAATCCACATTAAAATCCTTTAATAAATTTAAATTTATTTAAAAATCCCCAAATTACCCCTATGCTCAACCATTCCCCCCATTTTCAATTTTCTGAAAAAAATTGCAAACAAAAAATAAAAATAAACCAGCAACCACTCCTCCCCCCTTGAATTCTCTCCCATTTCAATTTCTCCTCTCTCTCTCTCTCTCTCTCTCAAAGGTAAAATTCTCTCTCTTAATTCCTCCATTATGCCTCCCGTCGGTCTGTCGTCTGCCGGCCAAACCCGCATGCTCCGCTCCGTATCACTGTAGTCCATGGGCTCCGCCAACCATCCCAGCCAGACCCGCGGTCAGTTCGCCGCGACAATCCTGATCAGCGACGACCGCGCCAGCGCTCGACCGACCACCTCAGGCTGCTCGCTTCCGCTCTGCCGCGACCCGTGACGCGGAACCGAGCCAGGTCGTTCACCGACCTGCGTGGCGATCCATGACCCTTCGCGACCCAGATCGACCCGTTTTTTTCAAAGCGTCTTCCGCCATTTGGCCGTGTAAAATCCAGTTCTCAATTCCGGCCGTTCAGAAACAACGCGGCGTTCTTTCCGCATATCCTCTTTTGATCATTTTCCAGACCGCTTATCCGGAGCGTAAACCCGTTCCACCACGCGGGGCCAGCCAGCCCACTAACCTCCTCCAGCCTGTCTGCAGCTCCTCCCTTACAGCCCATCAACCCACTGTTCCAGCCTGCTCTGTTGTAAATCCAGCCTGCAAACTCCAATCTTCCTGCGCACTTTTCCTTGCATGCCACTCATCTCGCAAGATATAAGTCACCATTTGATAAAGATGTATGTTGAAAGCGGTCTTGTAGAAGAAGGAAGGTGTTTGATGAAATGCGAAAAAAAAATTTATATATGCTTATCTTTATCAGTCGAAGGTCTCGTCTTGCTCATGGCGTGGCAGATGAAATTGACGTAGTGTTCCGGGACATTGCTCGATCGCTCATCGAGCTTACCGAGTAATTGAAGGCCTCGTCGCTCATCGGGGCATGGCAGATGAAATCCAGCGTGGTGTCATGAGACACCTTCACGCTCATCGAGGCGTCGAGTAAGTCAAAACTATCAGATGTGGCACCCCCTATGCCAAAATGTTGCCGTACATATATATATATATATGCTTTTATGCAGGTTCGAAGGCCTCGTTATGCTCATCGGGGCATAACGAGATTTGGTAGAGGTGTTTCAAAACCTATCACGCTCATCGCGTGATGGGTAACAAAATAGTTAGATGTAGCCCCATGTGAGGATGGCAGGAATCCCAAATGTTACCAAAATTTGAAACATTTGCGTCTATATTTGCTTTGTTGCAGGTGATTGAATGCCTCGTTATGCTCATCGAGCATACGGATTGAAGTGGTAGAGGTGCTTCAAAATACCAGCGTCATGCTCATGGGCATGTGAATCAACACTCGATGCGACACGGGGATGATGAGGAGGAAATAAAAGTGTCAAATCTTTTGACTTAAAAAAAAATGGGAGCATAAAATGAATCGACTTAAGAATGTTAAGTAAGGAAACCTAAAGCAAAAGTTCAAATTAAAAACTCCAAATAACAAAAGGGGAGGGAAAATAACATATAATAAACACAAAAGTAAAACAAAAAATGGGGAAAATGAAAGCTACTCTGAAGGATAAATCTTCTTTTAAAATAACAAATTAAACTGTCTTTTAGAATCTAAATCAAAATGCCTTCTTCGCCACCAAATCTGCAACTCTTTGTACAAGCAGACAGAAGGCGATACTAAATCCAATTCTACAACTTCCTTTAATCAAGAATTAAGGAACTTCATTCTAATTATGATTTTCAAAAATCAACGAAATCACTAACTAGGCAAAATTATATAAGCTATAAATATCTGCATGTGCTCGGACATAGAGATTTCAAGTGTAAATTTTAATGTCTGAAAAGGCTGCGCAAACTAAGTTGGAATTAAATGAAAATTTGAGATCAATCTCATAATTCAGAAATAAAATTACTTAAATTACTAATCATCCATGTGCCCGACATCTTTGAATGCCTAAATTCAAGTGCGAGGATCTTTGCGGGTTGCTTCAGTTTAGTCTTAGATTGGTTAACAAAACCTAAAAATCTATAATAAGAGTTTCAAATCGGTGAAATATCGGCGATTACATTGACGATAGATATAATCCTCTATTAACTAAATAGAGTTGACAGGATCTAAAGCTCTTAAACATATTCAAATTAATCAATTTTTCAAATCAAATTAAGTAGCAATATGAAATTAATATCATAATTCAAACATAAATTACATAAAATTACTATACACCCGCATGTGCCCCGACACTATGTTGAATGCCTAAATTCAAGTATCTGAGGATGTTGCACGGATTGCTACTCGATTTAGTCTTAGGACTGAGTTCGGGTTAACAAAATCTAAAAATCTATTATAAGAATTTCAACTCAGTAAAATATTTGAGAAGTTAATTCTATCAGGTGATAGTAGATCTGATCCTCTGTTAACAGTTAAACAGAGTTGACAGGATCTAAAGCTCTTAATTCAAACATAAAATTACCTAAATTCTTACACTCGCATGGGCCCCGACACTATGTTGAATGTTGAAATTCAAGTGTCTGAGGATGCTGCGCGGGTTACTTCCCAGTTTAGTCTTAGGACTGGGTCCGGGTTAACAAAATCTAAAAACCTATAATAAGAGTTTCAAATCAATGAAATATCTGGGAAACTGATTCTATCAAGTGACAGTAGATCTAATCCTCTGTTAGCGGCTAAACAAAGTTGACAGGATCTAAAGTTCTTAAACATATTCGAATTAATCAATTTTTCAAATCAGATTAACTCAAATTGAGTGTCAATCTAAAAATTGCTCCAATGAAATCTAATCATTAAAAACTTAAATCAAACTCAATCTATCCACCTTCCGTAATTGTTTGTCGAGGGTGACAAATTAAGAAAACTCACAAATCGCAATGTTAAATCAAGTGTTACCTATGTTCACTCTCGATCAATCTCTCTTGGTGGGGCGTGTTTAGGTGTCCTCAGCGTGTGCGCCCACTCCACGAATGAAGCGATCCGACCGAGTCCTCGACGGGTGGTTTGGCGTCCGGTCCATTATATTACGATCGCGACCATTGCGTATGCTCCAATGGCTCGCCTTTTGAGTTGTGAATCTAGGGTATATGCTTGATAGGCAAACATCTCTATCGACTAAGATAGACTTAAAATTATCTTCTTAGACAAACACCACCCCTACAATTTCTTGGACAACGTAACACGTGTTGCGATGGATCCTTACAAGTTGTCTTACCTCCTAAGTAACTAGGGGCTGCGGGATGACGGAACCATGGGATCTAGATCAGGCACGTCATCATTCCCCCAACCATTCGGTTTAAGCTTAAATAATGCATTTTATAATCTAAATTCTGAAACTCCATATGTTGCTACTATACGCTACGCATTCAGCGATCTAATGACTAGCCTTAATCGAAAGTTCCTCTCACTTATTGGGAGGGGTAATTAACTATAGGGGTTTGCTATAGGAAAACGGAACGATTTAAAGTCCTCGCCAAATGAGGACGAAATCTCTGGGTAGTGTATTATCTACTATTTCATCTGCCCTCTGAAAATTACACTGACACTTTAAAACACTCTTTTCATCGAGGAGGTCGGTGGTGAATTTTCGGAGCCCGCAGATTTCTAGCGACTCCGCTGGGGACAGGATTCTCTTTCCATCTTTGACTAGTCGAATTTAAGCTATAGTAGCAGTAGAGCATGATAAAATTGATATTTAAAATCAATAATCAATGAAATTAAGTTTAAATCAATCATATTCTTATGACTAATCTGTTTGTTCTGTATATCGATGAATCTTCTGAACACCGTTTATCATGCAGATTAGGTGAATATATGGTAACATTGTGTAATCAATCAGGGATGTTGGAGCTACCATTCAATTTGATAGTGTAGACTTCCCAGCCATCACCATTGCAAATAATCCTCCACACGAAGCATCGCATATTGTACACTAATATGCAATGGAGGAGGACAATAGAATGAATGACCACCATTACTCTTGAGGTTCCTCAAAGAGAGCCTTTGTACTTAAAAGATTAATTCATTTTGAGGTCATGAAGAGAACCTTCCTTTGGGCCAGAATGTTTGGTCATGCAGTGAATATGACAACCGCGGTTGAACCTTTTATGAAGGCATAATGTTGAAGCCTCTTCTTTTGGAGAAAAATTAAGTAGAAGGCAAAGGAAAAGAAACACTAAGCTGCTCATGTATGCGAATCACAAGTCATACAACTAACCTTACAACCAGAAGCGAGTATTTATACTCTACAATAAATTTGAAATTTTGAGATGGGTGAAAATGAATAGCTCTACCGGTGAGGTTAAATGGTATTTTTTTGAACGTCGGTTCAATATTTCGAAGAAACAACATATCTACTCGAGCACATAGAGTACTGAATATTGTTAAAGAAAAATATCTTATGAAAAATATATATCAAATGTCAATTATTAAATAAGTCAAAAATGCTCCACTATAAAAGCTAGAATCAGTGGTAGTAAGAGCTTAAGACTGTTCTAAGAAATTCCTGCACGGTGAGCATCAGAGTGACACTGAACTGTAGAATTGCTAATGAAGGTCCTAGAAAGAAAATAAATATGAAAGCCAATGTCTCGAGAAGAAGTAGCAGCACAAAAGCTTCTTCATCTGAAAGCAAGCTAACCCAAAGACAGCGAAGAAAAAGAAATGCTGAACTGTGTGCTCAACAACCATTATTCAAGCAGAAAAATGTGCAACCAAATTTGGAACTAGTGTTCCAACCTATAATAGTTTGACTTAAGATGGGTAAAGGTAATACTCTACTGGTAAAATCAAATAACCCTTCTAGACCCGACAACGTTAGGTTCCAGTTTCTCCTGTGAGAAAACTCGAAGCTATATATGCAAGATTGTATCTGGTCCTCAAAGTGGCTAAGGAGAAATGAATGGTGAAAATAAAATATCAAAATCTTGTCATGGAGGCTGAGTTGCTCCAAGGAGACCTCTCCTAACTCCGAAAATGTCGACTAATTCAAGTCCCGCACGGTGAGCATCGAGGCGTGACACTTGGAACATAGGTCCAAGAATCCGTCGTCAAAAGATCCTGACAAATAGGTGAGCAAATTTGAAGGCCAAAATCTCAAAGTGAAATTACCTTACAGAAAGGCAACGACATGACATCTGGACTAAGCTCCCACAAAATCCACTCCTTATGCCAAAGTATTTGGAGCTGAAGCAGCCTTGCCACTTGAAGTTAAACTACCTTCACTCTGAATAGTCATTCAACACAATCTCACTCAAGATGAGAATGTCTGTCTACGGATGTGAGAATTTGATGGACTTGACGAGGTCAGACACCAAGCTTAATAAAATCTAGAAGTCTACCGAGCAAATAAGTCCAAAAGCTCCAACACTATATGTTATCTCATAAGATTACCCTCATCTCAAGGATCGATCCGTTGAAGTACTTGATGACAAGACCAGCGTTGACAGGTCATTTGACAAGATGAGCAGTATTGCTTTTGCAATTTCATATCACATACGTTCCGCAGAAAGCATTGAAGGGACAAGTCTTAGCAGATTTTCTAGCTGCACATTATATGCCTGCAGACTCTTCTCTTAATGATGATTTGCCTGATGAGCAAATTATGCTCATTCATGAAAGAGAAAAATCACAAATTTGGGAAATGTACTTTGATGGAGCCTAATCGATTAAACAAGTCCAATATCCAAATTTCTCAAGAGCAAGAGCAGGAATCGACATCGTCTTCATAATACCAGAAAGAGAGATAATGAGACGATCATATGGATTGACCGAAAGAAAAATAATATGAAGCATTAGGCGAGCTTGAAGAAGCTATTTTCATAGCATTCAACTTACATATTTTGGCGATTCTCAGCTTATTATAAATCAAGTACTTGACATCTATAGAATTAACAAGCTTAAGTTAGCTTTCTATCACAAGCGAGTTCTTGAGCTTATGAAATAGATACCAAATATCACACTAACTCGAAGTCTCTCAGAATAAAGAAAGCCAATGCTTAACAAAATTAGTCGAGGAAATGACAAGTATGAATGGTGATTATGTCATGATCGATATTTAGAGTTCTTAGAGCCAATAAAGTATCAATCCGTAGTAGAGGGATTACCAAATTTAACCTAAGTAGGATGCGACTCGCTGCTCCTCATACTCCAAAATCAACAAGAAGTCCAAGAAGAGCTAAGAATGATATTGCCTCGTAAAGAAGCCTTTGTTGTAGAAGAGTCATGTGATTGGAGGCAACCCTTCATCGACTACTTTAAAGAAGGCAAATTACCAAATAATAAATCACTAGCAGCTCAAATCGAGAAGAGAATGTTACGCTATGTTTTCGTCGACAACACTTTATATCATAGATCTTTTGAACAAATATGGCTACGATGCCTAATTGTAGATGAAGCTAGCAAAGTGATGGTTGAAGTTCATGAAGGACTTTGTAGTGCACATCAATCAGGTCCCAAGATGGCAGTAAATATCAAAAGGATGGGTTATTATTGGCCATATATAGTGAGAGACTGTATTTATCACGCTAAGAAGTGTCATGAATGTCAAGTACATGAGAATCTCATCCATCAACCTCCAAATCCATTAGACCCAACAATAGCATCCTGGCCATTCAAATGTTGGGGTACAGATGTAATTGGACCAATTGATCCACCATCGTCAGCTGGACATCACTTCATCCTAGCGACCGACTATTATTTCTAAGTGCTAAGGCTACCCATTTAAAGAAGTTATCACCGAAAGTGATCAACTTCTTCACGATAATGTAGTCTATAAATTTGGAATGTCACGTTGAATAATTTCTGATAATGGCATAGCTTTCAAAAGTGCAAAGATTTATAAATTCGTCGATCAAAACAAAATTGATTGGCGATACTCTTCAATATATAATCCAAGAGTGAATGATTTGACATAGGCTTTCAACAAGACATTGGTCAAACTGCTCAAGAAGATTCTCACTAAAAATAAGAGAAAATGACATACCAAGCTAATAGAGGCTCTATGACTACCTACAAGACGCCGACTAAAGCCACTCCCTATTCATTAGTATTTAGAACTGAAGCAGTTCTTCCGCTCGAAGTTGAGTTGCCTTCACTCCAAGTAGCCATCCAATACAGTCTAACTGAAGATCAAAATGCCAGTCTGAGAATGGAGGAGCTCGACGCGCTTGATGAAATTAGATTGCAAGCTCATCAAAATCTGGAAGTCTATCGAGCAAAGATGTACATGGCTTTTGACCATACAGTGCGGCCTCGAACATTCCAAAAAGGAGAATTGGTCTAAGTGCTGAGAAGACCAATTATTCCTAATCGAAAATTTGGTGGCAAATTTGAACCTAACTGGGAATGCCCTTTTGTCATTAAAAAAGTATACCAAGGAAGGGCATACCAACTCATCAATCAAAAGGGTGAAAAACCAATGCCGCCAATTAATGGCCGATACTTGAAAAAGTATTATACTTGACGACCACATTCTCGAGGTACGATAGAAATCCCCCTACAAGATAGGGGCATTTTTTTAGTATATCTATTTAGGTTGACATCGTGCTTCATGCTGAGATCCCTAAATAAACGTACTCCAAATGAAAACTTTTTCGTGAAAATTCCCCTGCAAGACAGGGAGCATTTTTTTAGTATATCTATTTAGATTAACATCGTGCTTCATGCCGAGATCCCTAAATAAACATACTCCAGATGAAGAGCTTTTCCGTGAAAATTCTCCTGTTACATAAGGGGCATTTTTAGATTTTCATATACAGATGAAATCAATGTTGTATGATAAAATCTTCTTTAGATTACATCAATTCAAATATGGATGTATTTATATATTTTTCATCTTGAAGATTTTCTTAAATATACTTTAGAATTCCCCCTGCAAGATAGGGGGCATTTTTAGTTTATATTAAATTTATTTGAGTGGACATCGTGCCAAAAAATGAGATCCTCAAATATATTCTTATTCAGGTTGACATCGAGCTTTATGCCGAAATCCCTGGATATATCTATAATGGTTACTGTTAAGTTGCAGAGTCTTGCAGGAACAAAAAGAACATATTTCTATGCATAAAAAGATAGCCTTAAATGTCAAGAAAAGTTTCTCTCTCAAAGTTGTCAAATTCTGGAAATCAAGTCAGAAGAACTCTTGATTTTGGAAGCTTCAATCAATTAAGTTGGAGAAACATCAATCTTTACATCCTAAAGTCTAGGACATGAATAGGTTCTAAAGGTCGGACTCAACAAGCCCACAAATGGTCGAGTTACTGACGCTCTCTTCACTCAACAAGCCGCAAGAAAAGGCCGTAGTGAAAGAGCCCCTATTCATCAGTCTGATAATAAAACCACCAACCCACTACACCTTAAGTCGAAGACTCGAGTAAGTTCTAAAGGTCGAACTCAACAAGCCCAAATATGGCCGAGTTGTTAACACTCTCTTCACTCAACAAGCCGCAAGAAAAGGCCGTAGTGAAAGAGTCATTACTCGTCAGTTCAATGATGATAACTGTTCAATCCCAAACTAGATCCAGCTTAGTGATTACAAACAATGATCCGAGATCTCTACTTGATCGATAGATCAAGGCAATCGGAAACGCTCAATTCGGCTACCTCAAATCAATCTTCATATTACCTGCAAGGTGATATTTCAATCTATTTTCAAATGATCTGATCAAGCTCAAAGCACAGATCAAAGCCTATCTCCTTATCAAGTCCATCAAAGCAGAAAGCACAAGACCAAGGAAGCAATTCCATAGTTCATACAAAGCCGATGGCCGAACTAAAAGAATTTTGTGATTATTCAGTCTGTTAAAGCACACGTTGCTAGACTAATAACTCAACATTGACTCTATATAAGCCGAAATGCTGGGTCATTTGTATGTATCCTTCAACGAATTCATCAAAGTAGTAAGCACAGGATTCATGACATACATACACTTCCTGACAAGTCAATATTGATAAATCAGGTCAATCCTTCATCAAGTCCGTCAAGCTCAAAACTAGGATAGAAGGAATTTCAAATCCAACCAAGCACGAATAAACCGATTCCCCAGTGGAGTCCTTCATCAAAATAAGCAGATCAATTCCTCCATCAAACCCAACCAAGCACGAAGCTAGGATTCGAGAAACTCAAGTCAGAACGGCATAAAAGAAAGAGATCTTCAAGAAAGCTGAAGCAGAGTAGATGGTGTAAGAACTCTTCTATCCGACAAGTCGATTATGACAAATCAAGTCCATTTAGCATGTCAATCGAAAGATACTAATAACAATCCAAAGCTCGTAAGCTACTACAATCGAAGCTAAAATGATCCAAGCTCTGTGGCCAGCCTAAATGGTCAACCAATTTTCAACAAACATGACTCGCTCCATGTGCGAATCACATTTATTGGAGGGCATTTGTTGACCTCCATATGTGTGTCATAAATCAAGACAAGCCCACAAGTCAAATTCGACGGACTTCGGAGGTAATAATGCCCAAATTGAGGCTCAAAATGCACTGGATGTCCCTGAAAATGATCGAAATGACCTCCGATTGATGAACAGACTTTGTCATCGCATTCAGAATGTCAAAATTGATTGAAATATAAATATTACAAAATGTAACGAGCAATTGTTTAAGCGCTCGACCTATTAATGTGTCGATGCGCATATCAGAGTCGGGAAGCTACAACAATGTCTGAATGACCCCCGTTCATTAAATTGATCACGTCATTAGCTTCAAAATATCAAAAACTATCAAATAAGACCATCCAATTCGACGAGTAAAAATGAGTGACAACACGCAAATCGGTCGAAATACACCGACGCCACCAAATCAACTCAAATGACCTCCGATCGACGAACGGACTACGCCATCGCATTCAAAACATCAAAATTGGTCAAGATATAAATATTGCACGACTTGATGAGCAACAGATCAAGTGATCGAGTCGTCAACACCCTGCATGCATATCAAGGTCAAGAGGCACCGACGAGAATCAAATGAACTCCGTTCAAAAAATTGATCATGTCATTGGCTTCAAAATGCCAAAATCTATCAAAGAAGACTGTTCGTACTCAATTCGGACAAGTCTACGTGAAAATTGAGAGGTCGAAAGCGGTGACACACATTTTGAGTTGAAATTGACTCAATTTGGCGCCGACTCGAACCAAACGGCCTCCGATCGCGAAACGGACTGCGCCAATGTGTTCAGAATAATAGAATTATCCTAAATCAATATATATTGATTATGTACATTAACTGACACAAAATCCACATTAAAATCCTTTAATAAATTTAAATTTATTTAAAAATCCCCAAATTACCCTATGTTTCCCCATTTTCGTTTTAAAAAAAAATTGCAAAAAAAGAAAATAAAACCCTCAAAAGCAACCACTCCTCCCCATTTTCTCTTCCATTCTTTCTCCTCTCTCTCTCTCTCTCTCTCTCTAAAAGGTAAAATTCTCTCAATTCCTCCATTATGCTCCCTCCGTGGTCGGTCTGCTCATTTGGACAAACTGCACATGTTCCATGTCGTCTGGCCCCATGTCTCGACCCCCATGCAATGAGCTGGTTCGTTTGCGAACGCCGCCAAGATGAACTTATTCCAGTTGACCGCAGACGACAAGCCAGGACGCTCGACCCAGCCGACCCCACTTCCAGCCTGTTTCCGCTACGCGACTGGCTGACTGAACTCGGGACCCAGACTGGGCAGGATCCGCAGCTCGATCTTCACTTCCTTCAGTACAGCCTGGTGAACTCACGTTTTCCATCATTGCATGCCAGCTTAAATCCATTGTTTCGACTCCGGTTCGGATAATGGCCAGATTGCTTGCTGACCATCATTCTTTCAGATCCCTGATCCAAAACTGATCTTTATTATGGCTAACCGTTTCATGCGCAAATCACCCAGCCATCACTTCTTCCACAATTAACCTCCTTCCCTCCAAAGGCAGCCTCCCATACCCACGACACTGTTCGCCAGATTGGTAAATCCCAAACTTGGTCTGCTCAATCTTTCGAAGATGTCGCTTATGCTCATCGTACATAATAAGTCTACCATTTGATAAAAATGTATATTGAAAACGGTGTTGTAGAAGAGGTAAGGAAGGTGTTTGATGAAATGCCTGGAAAAAAAATTTTATATGCATATGCTTGTCTTTATACAAGTCTGAAGGCCTCGTCATGCCCATCAGGGCATACCGAGTAAGCCAAAACTGTCAGATGTGGCACCCCCTATGCCAAAATATTGTCGTGCATATATATATGCTTTTATGCAGGTTTGAAGGCCTCGTTATTCTCATTAGGGCGTAACGGGATTGAAATTCGGCCGAGATGGCGTGACGGGTAGGCCAAAATAGTTCTGATGTAACCACGCGGGATGACGCCAATCTTTAATATCGCCAAAATCTCAAATTTGAAATATTTGTATTTATATTTGCTTTATTGCAGGTGATTGAATGTCTCGTTATGCTCATCAGGGCGTAACGGGATTGAAGGTCGGCCGAGGTGCTTCAAAATACCAACCGTCATGCTCATCAAGGTGTAGGAAAACACTCGATGTAGCCCTCTACAGGATGACCGGAGGCTAAAATTGTGTCAAATCTTTTGACTTAAAAAAATTAGCATAAAATGAATCGACTTAAGAATGTTAAGCAAGAAAACCTAAAGCTAAAGTTCAAATTAAAACTCCAAACAAAAAAGGGGAGAAAGCATACAACAAATACAAAAGTAAAATAAAAAAGGGGGAAAATGAAAGCTACTCTGAGGGATAAATTTTCTTTTAAAATAATAAATTATACTGTCTTTTAGAATCTAAATCAAACGCCTTCACCAGAATGACAACTTTGTGCAAGCAAACAGAAGGTGATACTAAATTCAATTCTACAACTTCCTTTAATCAAGAATTAAAGAACTTCATTCTAATTATGATTTTCAAAAATCAACGAAATCACTAATTAGGCTAAATTATCCAAGCTATAAACATCTGCATGTCTCAATAAATTTCAAAATTTTAATGAAAAGTCATACTAAGTTGGAATTAAATGAAAATTTGAGATCAATCTCATAATTCAAAATAAAATTACCTAAATTACTAATCATTCATGATGCACACTATAATGCCTAAATTCAAGTGTCGAGATCTGATTGCTTCTCAATTTAGTCTTAGGACTGGGTCCAGGATAATAAAACCTAAAAACCTATAATAAGAGTTTCAAATCAGTGAAATATCTGAGAAACTGATTTTATCATGTGACAGTAAATCTAATCCTCTGTTAACAGCTAAACAGAGTTGACAGGTTCTAAAGCTCTTAAACATATTCAAATTAATCAATTTTTCAAATCAAATTAAGTAGTAATATGAAATTAATATCATAATTCAAACATAAAATTACATAAAATTATATATACCGCATGTGACACTATCTTTGAATGCCTAAATTCAAGAATGAGGATGCTAAGTCTACGGTTTAGTCTTGTGAGAGTTAACAAAATCTAAAATCTATTATAAGAATTTCAACTCGGTAAAATATTTGAGAAGCTTTCGTGTGATAAGATGGATCCTCTAATGCTAGAGTGAGTTGGATCTAAAACTCTTAATTCAAACATAAAATCACCAAAATTCTTACACTCGCATGGGCCCTGGCACTATGTTGAATGTTGAAATTCAAGTGTCTGAGGATGCCGCATGGTTGCTTCCGTTTAGTCTTAGGATTAACAAAACCTAAAACCTATAATAAGAGTTTCAAGTCAATGAAATATGAAAACGATTAGTGACGAGATCTAATCCTCTGTTAGCGGCTAAACAGAGTTGACAAGATCTAAAGCTCTTAAACATATTCGAATTAAAAAATTTTTCAAATTAAATTAACTCAAATTGAGTGTCAATCTAAAAATTGGTCCAATGAAATCTAATCATTAAAAATATAAATCAAACTCAATCTATCCACCTTCCGCAACTGTTTATCGGGGGTGACAAATTAAGAAAACTCTAGCTCACAAAGGAGCCAATGTCAAATCAAGTGTTCTGTTATGTTCACTCTTAATCAATCTCTTGTCAGTAAGGACATGATCCATTTCCTCATCATGGACTGACCAAGGCTCCACAAATGAAGCCATCGTGAGTCCTCGGGTGGTTTGGTCGTGACTCCATTATATTACGATCACGATCGATCCGATGCTCAATGGCTCTTTGAATTATGAATCATGGGTATACTTGATAGGGCAAAGCTCCCATCGAAAGGTAGATTTAAAATTGTCTTCTTAGACAAACACCACCCTAGGTCCATAAGGATTTCTTGGACGATGTAACCCATCTGTTGTTGATGAGGATCCTTCTATCAGGTTGGGTCGACTACCTCCTCTGACTAAGTAGACTAGGGATCGTGACTGCCCGGGATGATGGAACCATGAGATCTAGATCGGGCACGTCATCATTCCCCCAACCATTCAATTTAAGCTTAAATGATGAATTTTATAATCTAAATTCTGAAACTCCATATGCTGCTACTATACGCTACGCATTCAGCGATCTAATGACTAGCCTTAATCGAAAGTTCTCTCGTTTATTGGGAGGGGTAATTAACTATATGGGTGCGTCATGGAAAACCCGGAACAGATTTAAAGTCCTCACCAAATGAGGAAAATCTCTAGTAGTGTCTTACTACTATTTCATGAAAATTACACCGACACTTTAAAATACTCTTTCATCGAAGAGGTCGGTGACAAATTTTCGAAGCCCACAAAAGCTAATTGAAATATTAGCTCAATGTTTATAAATTATTTCAAGAAGCGTGTTTAACATCAAAATTATGCTTGATTATAAAGTTTTTGTGAACCCAATAATTATTTGTTATATAATGAGTAATGCTATCTTGAACCTGAAAAGAAAGTCCTTATAAGTTAGCATGAGAGCCAAGACACAATCACATGAGTTTATTATATTTTTGTTCTTTCCCTTTTTTGAATTTCTTTCTTATTCCTAGCACATTAAGACCTTTTCAGCACAATCAATGAACATAAAAAGTAATAGCAATATTGGCTATAACATAAATGAACTTATGTGATGATTATGAGATGATTAGAGGTCTTGGTTAAATTTAAACTAATATGAATAGCCCATTTAATATCTTACATCAATTTTTTTTTAAAAATGATGAGATGCTTAAGAGTCATTGGAGGTTGAAAATAATTTTGGATAGGGAGATTACCACTTTGAAATCTCAATGAATATAAGAGAATTCAAAAGATATGCAAAGATCATAAAGAGAATCAAAAGATATTTGTCTCCATGAGCAATGTATGAGGAAAAAGAGATTAGCAAAGAGAAATAGAAAAGTATTAGTAACGTTTGAATTTTGAATAACTAATTTGTATGGAATTTATTTATTTTATTTTAAAATATGTTTTGTCTATATTTTTAAATTACTTCTTTATTTTTGAAAGCAAATCAAGTTATTTTTTTAAAAGTCTTAAAACAATATTTCTCTATTATATTTACCAACTATCACTTCCATTGTCATCACCATTGAGCGTCATCGCCTCCACTATCACGATCATCAACCTCTGTAGCCATAGATTGTTGTCTGCTGCTATCACCAACAATTGCCACCACCAACGCTACTGTTTCGTTAGCACCACTACCTCCTCGCCACCTTGTCTACCATCATTTCGACCACCACCATTATTATTTTGTCGGCGCGACTACCTCCCCGCCACCTTGTCTACCATCATTGCCTCCATTATTAGTTGCAACTTCCAGCAAAATTATCACATAAATCAGCTTAAATAGAAGTCAATAAAATAAAATTGACATTGATTTAAGATATTAAATATATTTTTATTTCATTCAAACTATTAATAAAATATATAAAATAAAATAAAATTTTGAAGTGTTCTTGAACAACATCTAATAGTGTAGTTCATCCTTTGCTCAAGGGAAATGAACATACCACTCTTCCTAACAAAGGACCAAGAACATTGTAGCTTACATCCAAGCCATCAAAAAACACCAACTTCTATGCTTAAGAAACCTAAAAGTTTTTTTATGTTCATATTTCAAAAAAAAAAAATCAAGCTAACAAATAAAAAAATAATGATTATAGTGTAGTTCATGTAAATGAGTATAACAAGTCTTTATCTCACTATGTAGGGTTGACTACATAAATTCTTTGGCTCAATTGTGTCCAATTAAGTGTTAAATTCTCATTTAATTATAATAAAATAAGATCATTTTTTATACATCCTAATCAAATCTTTTTAGGACTGTCTCTACCTTTTTTAACATAAGGCACATCTAACACATCTAATCTCGCAAATAGATCATCTGACGGCCGACGTTTTATGCCATCTAAGGTGACTCTCTCTAATCTTATCTGTCACTAGAGCTACTCCAATCTTATCATGTAATATATTCATTTTGCATTTTATCTCTAACAGTAAACCCGCTCATTCACTTGAGCATTCTCATCTCTGCAACACCTAACTTATTATTATGCTTCTCTTTTACTAGCAAATATTCTGCATCATAAATCATTGCAAGTCTTATCACCATGTGATAAAATTTTCCCTTAAGACTAAACAATATTTTTCAATCACACAAAAGGCTAAATGCATTCTTCGACTTCAACCATACAACTAGAAATGAGTAGATCAAATTTAATCTTCACACATTAAAATTAAATCTTCAACTTTATAATAAAACTTTTAGGGTTGATAATTATTTGTTTAATTATTTATTTTCAAATAATAGCATCTCATTATTACAATCAAATTACTTTAAAAAAATATTTATCATTATATGTGGCATTACAAATATTAAATAAATTTAAGTTTCACATAAATTATTTTTAAACTTTAATCAAATAATATACAAATTATTTCAATTAATTTGAAATTTAAAATATAAAATTGAATACTACCGTGCGAGGCACTCCATGTTTACAAAGGGAGAATAAGTTGATTCGCATATGTTCACCTATTTCGCTCATTTGGCGGTTCTATAATTTCAGCTTCTACATGAGGCACGCTTAACTTGCTTTTGAGCTCATTTTCTCATTTTATCCCATTGCATGATCACAATATATTATAATGGTTGGGAGAGGAGAGAAAAGACTATGTTGAAGCTCATGAGAAGGACGAGTCACCGTTAGTGTGCAACAAGCCGGTCTCGCCTATTCTTGCTGGCTTTCTGAAGATCTCTTTTTTATGTCCTTGATTCAAGAAGGTGAGGGAGCTATCAATCTTGAGCATTCATCTGTGTCTCTGTGAATGTTGTTTGCACAAAGAAAAAATTTGTGAAGATAAGAACACCATGTTGATACTTTAGTACTTCCTTGAATTTAAACAAGAACTATCAATAAGAAGATCAATTCTAAGCATCGATCATCCATTCATCGAGCCATTCAGCCATTACTCATTAAAATCAAAGTTGGGTTAAATGTGGAAGAGGAAATCTACGTCTCTCTTCATTTGACTTTAGCAAGGAATCAGGGTTTTTTGGTGAGAAGAACTTACCACAGGGAGAAGACAATGACTGACTTTAGCGCCACTCAAGATTGATTGCCTAAGTCGTTTTGCTTGAAGGACGACAATTTCTTCTCTATTAGCTTCCATCGCTTCTCGCTTCAAAGAAGAGACAAACTGATCGGGATAAGTGCTAATTAAAGAAGGAAAAAATATTAGAGATTGTTTCATTTTTTTTAAAAGAAAAGAAAAAATGGAGGGTGTGATGACTCGACTGCGGAGTCATCGCATTCTCTCTCTTAAAGAAGAGTTAGGGGAAAATATTACGTCCGAAGTCTGCACGTAGCTTTACGTGCGGACTCCAATCGGATGACGACGCGTGGCATAGATAAATTGAATAAACGGCGCCAAAAATGGCGCTAAGACGGAAGCGCTATTTTCCACGCGCCCGCAAGACCCGACCCGATTTACCTCGTTTAAAGCTGGGAACAAAATATCTACGTCTCGATATTCTTTCGTATCTGTACGTGGCTGACGAAGAGAATTTCCTCGCCTCCGCCGTCGGCCGCCCACCTCCCGTTCGATCATCGGCTTAGGGCTTCGAATTTCAAACGAGGATTCGGTTGGTTACGAGGTATTTCCACATGCATTAACTTGAAAGATTTTAGGATTTTCTCGTCTTTGTCCATTACAATCCATCGATGTGTTTTAGGTTTATTTATGGCGCCCCTTTGATTTTATATGGCTATTTTTATTGATTTTTGCACCTCTGTACTGCATGTACCTCTCCCGATATTAGAGCGATTTTGGGCTATTTTTGTTGATTGTTTGGCCTGATTATTGAGACAATGTTTCTCGCTTTTCTCAAGTAGATTAGAGGTTGTTTGGAAGCTAATTTTGATGCTTGTTTGCAAATGTACTCAAACCCCACCCTCTATACTTTCGAGATTTTTGCTTTTTTCACCCATTTTGTCCGTTTGGAGGGCATCCATGGCTAGAATTATGAAATCAAGGATGGTGGGTTTGCACTTTGTTTCGAAATTTAATAAATTAATTTATAATTGTTAAACTTAAAATCAACTTATTAGGTGATGATAAATTTTATTATTAGCAAGGTCTTAGAATTTGTTTTATTTATTATTAGGTGATGATAAATTTTATTGAAGCGTTGACAACTGATAATTAGCTTTAAAAAAACAAAAATAAACATAATGTTGACGCTATTAAAATAAATAAATTATTAAATTATCAATCTCTAAAATGAGAGAACTTTCTCTCATATGCTCTTATCTCATCATTTTACATTGTCAAAATAAATCATAGAACAAAATGCCATATATAAGCCTAATGTTAATTTTGAGAAATTGAATAGATATTGACTATTTGTATTAATCAAATTAGTATTTTTAGTGTAGCATTTTAGTAGTACAAGTCAAAATTTTTTAAAATTTATCTGATCATGTTGAATTTTTATTATTATAAGCGTCTTAATAATTTTGTTATCAAACAACATAAAATTATCAAATTTATCTTATGTAGATAATCTATCCATAGAAATATAATAATTAAAATTATATAATACTTTCATCAAAATTTTCAAGAGATCTCATGTGAACGAAATTAAACAAATTTAATGCTATTAAATTTAGCTTATTTAAATATTAAATTTGACTATATATTTAATAAAATCAAAATTGATGATTCTAAATTTATTAAAAACTTTTAATTGAAGATATGCAATCGATTTTTATTTAATTTGATTTATTTTTTAATTACATACCAATATTTATTTTAAAATTTTAAAAATTTTAAGTAACTTTTGGTTAAATTTTTCACCTAAAATAACCATTTATGCGTTTTGGAAGCTTATATTTGCCGATTCCTCCAAATCATCTTTTATTGACAAGGGTTTAGTGGATCAAGATATCTCTTGAATTGTCTGGCATTTTCAATGCTTTAATTTGATAAAGCTTCTTCTGTGGAGACGATGAGTTGATTATAATTTTAATCATGCTTTGACTTGTGTTTGTGGCATATAGAAAGAGGTTCTTTAGGATTTCTTCAATGTATTTGGCACCTAAATGAAAAAACAAAATTTCGTGGCAACCGCTAATATTTTTGTCATGATTCCTACTATGTAAATGCTTATTGTGTTAGTTTTGCACAGTTATCAAGGGCAAAAGTCCTGGTGAACATTCTTGTTTGACTTATGACTACCATAGGTAGAGTTGCAAGATGCTATTCAAGATTTTAATTCAGACAAGAAAATTCTTGATGAGACATGGCTAAATCTGTTCAAGGAGGATTCAAATTGTAGTGCTTTTATTGGTGCAGTTGCAGGTTTCAAGACTTTACTAAAGTTATGAAATGAACAAAAAAAAATTACAAGCATAATGACTAAAATGAGAAAAATGAAATTAAAAAATTCCTTCTTAGATAATATCATGCATCAAAATGTCGTCTTGTAATAATATCCATCATCAGCTTAGTGTACCCTTGATATTGGTTGATTGATGAGGTCGAATTCTGAGGTACAACATCGTAGTAATGATACAACATCTTAGTAATGGATGAATGTTTGATGGCATCAATGTGAAATATTCTAGGATTACCTGTGAAAAGCACTGGGGTATAACAGATAGGGCGCAACCTGACGATCCCGTCTACAAAGACTCGGACTTCACTTTGGTTTTAAGACAAGAAAATAGAATGAATTAAATATTTACAAGAACCTATAAGTAATAGCAACTTGAGGCAAGTAGGGTAAGTACTTGTGGATTTTTGGACTTCTCCCAATAAGCCTTGATTGGAAACACCCTTTAGACGTCTCTTGATTGAATCCTTCAAACTGTCCTTATCCTTAGCTGATGATGTGGTCGCCTTCTTCCTCTTAAGCGATCATCAAGCGGTGGAGAATTCCCACTTATTACGGAGTCCACTTCATCGATAGTCGCTAAGAGATGCAAGCATGTAATCGAGCAATCTTATTACCTGTTCGGGAGCTAATTTGATATGCATATCGACTTATATGGTTCACGAAAATAATGCCGCCATCTCTACTTTCCACATGTACTAACCTTACGTATGAACCATCGATGTAGATGTCCCTCTTTGCTCGGTAGACCACGCATGAGGAGGTGCTTATCCCAATGCAGACATCATTCGCTAAGAACTCTAATGCGGTGCACAAAGTATGCCCATCATTTCAAATTTCGCAACTACAAGAAATATCTACGAGACACATCAAAGTGGATAATCCGGTTTTGGATGCATTCTTCTTCTCTAAGTTCCAGTACTCCATGGGGCTATCATCTGACACAATAACAGATAATCCCCCAACTCCATGCAGAAATTCTTCTTCGAACATAGAGTAAAGCTTCCTCGTATAAAACAAAGCGCTTGCTTAAGAATTGGACTACTAACAACAGAACAATTGTGTGGATACACTTGAAGTCTTCATCATGTTCATTCCGGTGCCATGTTTTCATCACCTTCTCCAATCCCAAGAAACAATCTGTCAGTGAACTTGTTGGTTTCGAAATACCATGACACACGCTATTTGTGGCCTCACTACGCTGAGTTGACAAGATGCCCATACAAAATTTATCTTTGTTGAATGCGGTGGACCATTTCTGCCTAATTTTGTAAAGTTCAGATAGCCAAGCATGATTATGCAAATTGCCTTCCTCTAGCATGGCAGACCAAGCATCCTCAAACTCATCCTTTGTGTCACATTTGCTCATGCATGTATAGAATAGCCCTTGAACTCTCTTATTACTACTAAAGCAATGGACCTTGAGGGGCTTTCTTTGAGATATGCCATTGGCACAACCTATGACGCGGTAGTACATTCTCGATAGCTCCATAGCGATCTTGATCAAATATCATTATAGGATGCCCGCCACCCATCAACCGAAGAAATGCGGAATAACCATGTGAATGACTCGATGGTCTCTTCGACAAAAGGCTACTCGAATAAGATGTTTTGCCAATGATGATTCACTCGAGTGGGGGCAGATAAGATTATATTTATTGATAGCTAGTATCAAAAATTATCACATCCCTAAAATAATCGATTCAACCCTAGACATACCATTGCTCAAAAAAACTCACCAAGCAATCGACATCAACCAAACATCCCATGCAAACATCTCATCCGCCGCTTGTCTTTCCTTGAATTAGATAATGCTATCACCACTTGCAACTGCGACCTTCGCTTCTTTACGGATGAAATTGAAAGCATCTCTTTTGTGAACCCAATATTCTCTACCCCACCAACTTCCTCAGTTAGATAACGCTGCGCGACTTATGCCGCCTCGTCATCGTCTTCAAAGCGATGCCTTCTCAAGATGCTGTATGCCGAGAAGATGCAAATCACCGTCTTTGCCAATGAATGATTATGGCTCTATATATTTTTTAACCCAATTTCCTCCAAATCCACGCATAATCGATCATGTTTGGACAACCGCCTCGACGCTTTTACGGAATTTTGTTATATGGTTTGGATTGATAGGTTTGTTCCGACCTGCTTTTGCACACAGAAAATTTTTCGATTTTAATTTCTTAGAGTTTGACCAATAACTTGTATGATATTTTCTAACACTGAAGCCAGTTTGATGCACATAATCACAGTATAGTGCATAAGCTTTGATTTCGTTATGCACAACCGTGCCTAGCAGATTCCCCAAATTTGGGTCATTAGATAAAACAACTTCATCATCACATTGCTCATTCATCACATTCATCTGCGAAAACATAGAGTCCAAGCAGCCATGATAATAGAGTACAGATGAAATAGAGAGCAGAGAGCATAGAGGGTTTAGTCAGAGACACAAAAATACCAAAAAAATCGTTGAACTACCAAATTGCAACTATTAAATTTTAATTACCATGATCCGAACAACCTGACAAAATGAACCTAAACAACAAAATCATCTATGGGGTACGTGAGGGAGAGGATGAGGAGAGGGAAGAGGTACGGAGAGTAGAAGGCAGGAAAGTATAGATTCACACTGAGGGCAAGAGGTACATACAGCATGTGGAAGGTAAGTGTGAGAAGGTATAGAGTGCAGAGAGGGTGATGGATGAGGTATAGAAAGGTATAGTGGAGAGGCACAGAGTATAGAGCAAATGAGGGCAGAGAGGACAGAGGCACAAAGGCACAGGTACAGAGGCAGTGGGCAGAGGCAGATGCAAAGAGTGCAGAAGACGAAATCCCTAAAATTGTGAAACGACCACCTCATTGCTTCGATTGGGATTTAGTTACCATGATTTGAACAACCAGACTACAGAAAGTGAAACAAAACTGAAAAAATCGCCTATACTCGAAAGACGACAGAGAGTACATATGTAAATAAGCTAAAAAAATTAATCAAACAACCATCAATTCTCCAAGGATTACATCAATATGTTTTCTCCGAATGCACCAAAAAATCATGAAAAATAAATATGAAACTGTCGACATGAGAGTACCTGTGCAAAGCGTCACGACATGCAAAGTCCTCATTGAGAGAACTCCAAACAAGATAGAAATCTAACTTAAATAAATAAATTACAAACTATCGTCATTTTACATATACAACTCCTTAAAAGATTACCGATCCATTTTATTTATGACATCATCTATTTCCTCAAGGCCTCCATTTCCGTGATTCATTCTCCTTCTTCATAGCTCTTTCAGAATGCTCTACCGCAAATAAAAAATACCACGCCTAAATGAAGATATTTATTTCTTTTAAATTTCTCACAAGATATACTCATTCCCGTAGCCGGGTTTGGCGCTAAACCGCGGAAAATAGCGCCGTTTCCATCTTACGGCGTCATTTTTTGGCGCCATTTATTCAATTTATCTGTGCCACGCGTCGTCATCCGATTAGAGTCCGCACGTAAAGCTACATGCGGACTTCGGACGTAATATTTTCCTGAGTCAGAGGCCAAGGCTTTCTAACCACCACCCTTGTCATTTTCAGCCTCCGGCAAGCATAAATTTTAAATTTGAAATTTAATTACCTTTATTTTTGTACTAATTTCTATATTATCTAAGAGGTATTTATAGTACATAACTCTTATATATTTATATATCTAATACTTAAATTTTAATATTTATAAAAAATAATATTATAATCTTTATTATTATAATAAAATAGCATCATTATTAATTTTTAAAAATAAAATATACATTTTCATGCTTAAAAAAATATGTTTATTTTATAAATATCAAAGTTTAGATATTATATATGCGCTTAAGAATTGTGATTTATACACTATTTATAATATCATATATATTGATAAATGTATTTTAAAAATATTTAGATGATAATAAGGAGTTGCTAATATTCAAAAATAACTAATTAGATAAATAATGTTCAATCATAAAAAAAAATTTCCATAAAATTGCAAATTAAATTTTTAAAAATCATAACAATTGTCATTTCAAATTTTATATATGAAAGATAAATACTTTTCTTTTGCATGATCTTCTATTAAAATTGATTCAAAAGCTACACAATCATAAATTATTTAGCTAGATTTAGAGTGCATTTGTAATAACTTTCTTTCTATTTTATTTTTTAAAAAACAACCACAGCTATATTTGACTACTAATTTTTTTGATAATTTTAAAAAATTTTATTATGAAAATATATTTTTAAGAATTAGAATTATTAGAGTATAGTGAGTGTCAAAAAATTATTGTTTAAATTTTTTATTAAAAAAATTATAACACACAACAACTTTTCAAAAACTGATTTCTCCACAATAACTTTACATCTAACTTTTTAAAAAGCTACAACTGCCCCGATATAACTTTTGAGCAAATTTTTGTATTCCATGAAGTCAAATTAAATATAAAAAAAATATCATATCATCTCACCTTATATATAGTCTTGATCTAGCATGAAAAATGAAACTTCATAAATCTGAATAATGCATTATTGCATTAGTGAAAAAAAAATTTAAAACTATATTAATAAACTATTACAAGTATTTTATTTTATTATTATTATTTTTTTGGGAGATAGCAAAAGATTTTATTCAAGTTAAATATCATAGAGGCAAACCTAAAAGAGTAGATTAAATTTATATCCATAAAGATATTATCTTAACGACATTCACGAGCACAACTTTTCAAATTAATATCTTAAAATAAATATTTAATTGTACCAATTTGAATCTCAAAAAAACATTGGTTTAATTGCTTGTCATAGATGGAGTTGAGATGCTTATTCAAAGATCATTGTAAAAATCTTGAATGATTCTTATTTAATAATATTAGAAAAATATACTATATTTAATGTAAATTACATTCTCTTCGAAAACCTAGGAGTAGCTTCATTTATTGTCCTCCTCGCCAAGTTGGTGTGTACAATGTCATGCTTAGGTAGAAGATTGTTTGCATAGTTGAAAAGTTTATACTACCAAATTAGATGGTAGCTCCAACATCTCCAGATTGACATAAGGACGGATGTTGGCTCCCTAGCTCCATGATAAGCGGTGTTCAAAATCCATTGATATAGAGAGCGACTAGATTAGTCATAAGAACATAATTGACTTAGATTTAGTTTCATTAAGAATTGATTCTTTTTTTTTAATTTCAATTTTTTATTGTACTCCATTATGACTATAGCTTATATTCAACTAGCCAAAGATGGAAAGAGAAACATGTCCCCAACGGAGTCAACAAAATTTGTGGCTCCAAAAATTCACCACCGACCTCTCGATGAAGAGAGTAGATTAAATATCAATTAAATTTTCAGAAGGTAGATGGAATAGTAGATAAGACACCACCCAGAGATTTCGCCCTCATTTTGTGAGGACTTTAAATCTGGTTCCAGATTTTCTATATGTGCAAGCACTTATAGTTAATTACTCCACCCAATACTGAGAGATAACTTTTGATTAAGGCTAGTCGTTAGATCGCTAAATGTATAATGTATAATAGCAGCATGTGGAGTTTAATATTTAAGCTTATAAAATTCATCATTATTTAACTTGAAGCGGATGGTTGGGGGAACGATGATATACTCGATCAAGATTCCATGATTCTGTCATCTCGAGTTGTCGTGGTCCCTAATCTACTTAGTCAAAGGAGGTAGTTGACCCAACCTGACCGAAGGATCCTTGTCAGCAGTCATGGGTTACGTCATTCAAGGGAACCTTGTAGACCTGGGGTGATGTTTATCTAAGGAGATAAGTTTAAATCCACCTTAGCTGACAGATGACTTTTTTCCCTATTAAGTGCACCCTATGGTTCACATCTCAAGGGTCAGAGCCATTGGGGAGCATACGAGCTACAGTCGTGACTGTAATATAATAGTGTCATTTGGCGACCGCCACCCGATCAAAGGACTCTAGTCATAATTACATCATATGAAGAGCCTACTGGCTAAGCCACATAGTCAGAGGACACGACCCACGTCCTTATTGACATGAGATTGATTGAGAGTAAATATAGGAATGTACTTAACTTAACATTAGCTCCTTCATGAGCTAGAGTTTTCTTAATTTATCACCTCCAAAAAACGGTTGTAGAAGGTGGATGGGTTAGATTTTGCTTTAAGTTTTTAAGTTGTTGATTCTCAATTAGTCATTTATAGCTTAATGGCATCAAAATTTTCATTTAGTTTGATATTTAACTTATATTAACTTGACTTGAAATTTTGAACATATGTTGATGATAGTATCCCCTCCGGTTGAAATCTCTATTCAATGCAGCCATCATCAAGGTAAATATGCTTAATCATTTAATTTATTATTCTAGATCCTGTCGACTCTATTAATTTAATAATAGAAGATCAGATCTAGATTTATACTTTGAGAATTTTGAATTTGATATAATCGAACAAAAATATCTTTGATATTTTTAATAATAATGACCCCTTTGTTTGATATCTTCAATCAACTCAGCCATCATTGGAGAGTGAATGATTTGAATATTCACATTGTAATTTGATAATTTAATTTTAAGATTGAACACTTTCGATTGAAATCTACAATCAACGCAATCATCATTGGTATTTGATTATGAAATTTCTCTATTTAAACATTTGATGCTCGTATGCAATCGTATAAATCAAATTCTCTTCTTAGTGATTAAACATTTGATTTAGAATCAATCCTATCAACTCCTATTTTGCAAGGAGGATTGGACTAATTAAGTGGGGCTTAGGACTTCACCATATAGATAAAGCAGTCCATTTGAATTTATTTCATCTCTTAATATGGTTATTTGCATAAATCTCGAGATAGCTATTAGAAGTTTGACTGCCTCGTAATGCATGCATGAATGATTTCATTTTGAAATAGTTAATTGTTTATATGCATTTAAACATAAGCTTTCAATATATGATTTACATTGAAATACATGTAAGGCTTATCTTCTTAAAATATTTGTACTTGGATGTTCCAAGTTAAGAAGTGTGTTTGTGATTATACAATATTCATTTCATCTACATATGTTGACTATCGCATATTTTGATGTAAATGATCTTTAACATATAGTCACCTTGATGTGCGTGCATAATGCGATCTCTTAAGTCAATTATGCATATTCAAAGATGATGATATTGAATATAAGTTTCATAATATGTGTTGCCCAATCTTAAGCAACTTGTACATGTTTTAATATAGTAATCAATATCAAAACTATCTAGAAGTGTATGAAATACACTCTTTCAAGCCATTGATATGCATTATAATAGATAACTTTAAGTCTAAGATTATCTTCAAATGCATGCATAATTCATTGTATTTTGAGCATTTCCATAGATTTTAAAGTGCTCTATTTGGGTGTAAAATTATTTCAAAGTTACTTAAATTCTTTTAGTTTATTCAATAATTGAAGTGTATCAATTACGATTATTGGTGGACAATTTATTCGAGTGTTTCATTCTTTCAAATCAACTTTATCTCAAATCCTTATATTTCACATTTGATTTCATCTTCAATTTAGGTTTTAAGTGTCTTTTTATTGTCCACGGTCTGTTTGACAAAATTTTGGCAAATGCCTCTATGGGAGATTTCTACTAAAGTTAGGCATGCCCACCCGTCTAAAAAGACGCGCATGGGTGGTGTTTTGCAACACCACGACCGTATAAGCTCCAATCTACCCATCCAAAAAGACGGGCGTAGACTCTTCGAATACTTGTATAAAATCAAACTCAACATATATTGCACATCCACACATATCTTATGCATTTTGAGCATGCGGCAACGATGCAATGGACGAGATAATATGAAATCTCACTTTTTTATCTCATATATATTTTTTTGATTTTAAAATCAGAGAGAAGGAGATGGAGAGAAATAAAGAGAGTGATAGAGAGATAGAGAGAGGGAGGACGGAAAGGTCTTCAGCTTTGAGAAGGAAGATGGAGGAGGAAAGGAGGAGGCACAGTTCAGCTCGTTTCGGCCGGGGAGAAGGGAACCGAGAGGAAGGGAGGGTCGACTACCAGGGTCGCTCGCCAACAAGAGAGAGGAAGAGAGAGTTACTGGCCTGGGGCCGCTCAATCAAGAAGAGAGAAGAGAGCCTGCTCAGGAGATGGGTGGAAGGCTTGATTCATGCAAGAGATCAAGATGGAGACCGTGAGCAAATCGGATGAAAGATGGGAGGAAGGCCTCGCTTGATCAGAAGTGAAGTAAAAGTGTATGTTAGTTAGGTGTAAGTATATAAAGCCCTTCTTTTTATTTAAGTGTTTAAATAAACCTTAATTTGATTTTTACAATGATATTATTATCTGGACAATATATATGTTGATTCTAAGATATTTTGTTATTCTGGATGCAACGGCAGTTCGCTTCATCGATCGCTTTGCTTTATGTCGTAATCGTCAATCATTCAAATTGCGTCATCACTTTCAATAGCTCAAGATTCGCATAGACTCGTCTGAATTGAGTGCAGATAGTCTTGTTTAAAAGGTTTCAATATTTCGACGCTAACAACTTGATCAATTTCATGAACGGATGTCATATGTGCATCATCGTCGCTTCCCAACCTCAATATGCGCGTAGGCTCATCGACAAATTTTCTTCTTGATCGGCCTAATCGAATTATACAATATATATTCTCGATAAATTTTGACATTACGATGCAAGTCCATTTCGAGATTTTGGTGATGTTCGCATTTTAGCTTTGATTTGTGATTTGAAGCTCGTCAAATCTATCATGTGAGCTCGACGACTTATTGTGCATGCATGGAGGTCAACAAATGTGATTTGTGCATGGAGTGAGTCATGCTTGTTGAAAACTGGTTGACACTTCAAGTCAACCCTGAATCTCAAATTACCGCAACTTCAATTTCAATGGCTTCGCTAAAGAGCTTCTTCCACCTTCTGCTCTCTACTTTAATAAGTTTGTTGAATATCTTTTTTTTGTGTCATTGTAGATTTGGATGTTCTACAACCCTAGCTTTATGCTTGACTGGGTTGGATGGAGGAATTTATTTGTTTGCTTTGAGATTTGAAATTCCTTCTTGCATAGCTTTAAACTTGACAGACTTGATGAAGGATTGACCTGATTTATTTGTATTGACTTGTAAGGAGGTATATGTCTGTCTTCATTCCTGTCTTTGTTGCTTTGGCGAACTTATTGAGGGGTGCATACAAATGACCTAGCCTGCCGGTTTATATTATGTATAACATCTTGAGTTATCAATTTAACAATGAGTGCTTTAATATACTGAATAACCACAGAATTCCTTTAGTTCGACCATCGGCTTTGTATGAACAATGGAATTGCTTCCTCGATCCTATGATTTCTTCTTTGATAAACTTGATGAGAAAATTGACTTTAATCTACGCTTGGGACTTGATCAGGCTGTTTGAAAATAGATTGGGATATCACCTTGCAGGCAATACGAAAAGTGACTTGAGACAGCCCTGGGTTGAGAGTTGTTTCCTCATATTATTTTGGTCTATCGATCAAGTAGAAAGATCTCTCGGATTCTAACTGCTTGTAATCACTAAGCTGAATTTAGTTTAAGGTTGAAGGCCATTATTATATCAAGCATGGACTCTTTCACTGCAGCCTTTTCTTGCAGCTTATTGAGAAAGAAGAGCGTTAGCAACTCAACTATTTGTGGGCTTATTGAGTCCGACCTTTAGAACCTACTTGAGTCTTTGAGTTAAGCTGTAATGAATTTGTGGTTTGGTCATCAGACTAACGAGCGGGGGCTCTTTCACTGTGATCTTTTCTTGTGGCTTGTTGAGTGAGGAGAGCGTCAGCAACTCGACCATTTATGAGCTTGTTGAGTTCGACCTTTAGAACACATCTGTGTCCTAGACTTGAAGATGTAGAAGTTGATGTTTTTCCAACTTAGTTGATTGAAACTTCCAAATTTGGGATTTCTTCTAACTTGTTATTCATAAGTTGACAAATCTGGAGACAAACTTTTGATATTTCAAGCTATCTTTTCGTGTATAAAAGTAGATTCTTCTTATCCTTGCAAAAGTCTGCCACTTTAATAATAACGTAATTATAAATATATTCAGGATCTTGGCATAAAGCTCTATGTCAACCCTAATACATATACAAGAAGACATCATATTTCACAGGAGAGGATTGAACAACCTTGATCATAAAAAAATGACTCCTTTATAACAGGGGGATTGCAGATTAGTTCAGAAATACATTACAAAGCTTAATTTCCTTTAATGCAGAATAAACATTATATATTTTTCAATCTTAATATGTATCTATCTAAGGATCTCGGCTTAAAGCATAATGTCAACTTAGATAAATATATAAAAATGCCACCTGTTTAACATGGGAGATTTCGCAATAACTGTCGAGAGAATTTGGAATATCATTGGTCCTATGCTTTGTGTTCTCGGACTTGTCGAAGACTTCCTCATGAGAGTTTCAAATTTATATTTTTCTTTTATCCTGGCTTTTGCTTTAGGTGAACTTGATGAAGTTGATGACTTATTACTGAGATAAGAATGTCTTTCAGTCCTATGCTTTGTGCCGGACTTGTTGAAGATTCAATCTCGAAATTTGAAATTTATATTTTCCTCCTGTCCTGGCTTTGTGCCTTAGTGGACTTGATAGAGTTGATGACTTGTTGGAGAGATGGGAACATCTTCACCCTGCTTTGGTGACTTATTGAAGACTTCATCTTGGGGATTTATATCATATATTTCATTCTATCCTAGTTTCGTGCCTTGACAGATTTGATGGAAGAAATGCCTGAATTGTCTTGAAGACTTGTCAGGTGATACAAAATTACCTTATGCCCTAGCTTTCTACTTTCATGGGCTTATAAAAGGATGTCTGCCGATGACCTAGCTCTCAGAGCTTATGTTGGGTCAATGGAGAAGAGTCATCATCCATGATAAGTAACAAACATATTGATGACATGACTCTTAGTTCATTTTGGCTTTATCAATAGAGATGACTTCTTCTCATTTGCCGCTTGATTAGACTTACTAAAAAAGAGTTTCCTTCGATCTTTTCTTTTTGCTTTAACAGACTTGTTGAAGGAGTTGATATTTCTCATTTGATATTGATACCAAACTCGACCTAGTACCTTCTTGAGTGAGGATCTTTTGTTTGATTTTGAAAATGATCTTACAACCATTAGGGATGATCTCCCAATCTACTTAAAACTCACCAAGTTGGAAGGATTTGAGGGTTTTTGGATGCTCTTGTCTTTGAACTAATGAATAGGAGGATCATTTATTGCAGCCTTTGTGGCATGTTGAGTAAGCAGACCTGCCAGCGACTCGGCCATATTTGAGCGTGTTGAGTCCGAACTTATGAACTGACTTGAGTCTTAGACTTGAACAATTGATAGAGGATTTTATCATCGCTAACGAGGTGGGGTCTCTTACTATAGCCTTTGTGGTGTGTTGAGTAAATAGACATGTCAACGACTCGGCCATATTTGAGCGTGTTGAGTTCAACCTTGTGCACCCACTTGAGCCCAAGATTTGATGTATGGATGGAAGACGTGTATCCAACTTGATTTATCGTAGTTTGCAGATTTGAAAATTCTCTTTTTGGTCGGTAAGAATTTGAGACTTATGAACTTAAATACATAATTTGAAGATGTATATGGGGATCTCTACTCAAAGCAATGTCAACCCAAATAAAAAGGAGCCCTCCTATCTTACATGAGAAAGTCTAATATTTTGTTATAAAATTTTAAAAATGCCCCCTGGGATTTTGGCTTCATTTTGGAAATACATTCTTATATTACAAGAGAATTTCCTAGTAAAACTTACATATGTAATGACAGTGAGGAATAATTGATATTTTCAGCACTGGGACCAATTCTCCTTCTTGAAAAGCTCGAGAATGTACTGTATGATCGAATGTTTTAGACATCCTCACTTGAAAGACTTCTAAATTTTACTAAGCTTAGAGCCTGACTTCGTCAAGCGCATCAAACTTTTCCATCCGTAGATAGACATTCTCATCTTGAGTGAGATTGTGTTAAATGACTACTCGGAGTGAAGGTAGATCAACTTCAAGTGGTAAGACTGCTTCAGCTCCAAATACCAGCGCATAAGGAGTGAATTTTATGAGAGTACAGTCCAGATGTCGCATCGTTGTCTTTCTTTAAGGCAGTTTCACTTCAAGGTTTTGGCCTCCAAATTTGCTTACCTTTTTGTCAGGACCTTTCGACGGTGGATTCTTGGACTTATGGTCCAAGTGTCACACCTTGATGCTCACCATGCGAGACTTGAATCTGTTGGCATCTTACCGGGATTGTAGGATGATGTCTCCTTAGAGGAGCAACTCTAGCCTTCCTTATGACATGACTTTGATATTTTCTTTTCATCAGTCATTTTTCATTAGCAATTTTGAGGACCGATGTACTCTTGTATATACTTTTAATTTTCCTCATAGATAGGAACTTGATGTTGTCGAGTAAGAACTATTTGATTTGACCAAGAGTCATTCTACTTTACCCATCTTAGTGTCAAACCGCTCGGTTCCATAGCTAGTTGTACAATTTTCTCGCTTGAATAATGACTATTGCATACGCTCAACATTTCTCTTTCTCCGATATCTCTGGGTTAGCTTGCTTCCAAATGAAGAAGCTTCTGCATCACTACTTCTTCTTGAGGCTTCAGCCTCCATATTTATTTTCCTTTTATCTGGCCTTTAGGATTCTGGACATGCGGTGTTACCGATGCTCACCATGCAGGGCTTGTTTAAAATGATCTTGAGTTCTTACTACCACTAATGGTGATTTTTGTAGTGGAGCACTCTTGACTTCTCTGATAATTGGTCTTTGATACTTCTTCTTCATAAGATATTTTTCCTTGACAACTTTCAGGACTCTATGTACTAGAGGAAATAGAGTTTCAGATTATTTCTTTTGAAGGGTTGGAGTTCACTGCTGTTGAGCTCAAAATGATCGCTTAATATTACTAGTAGAGCTATCCCTTTTCACTCATCTCAAACTTTTCAAATTTATTATGAGGTAAGAATATTCGCTTCTGGTTGTAAGGCTGGTTGTGTAATAAATGACCCAGGTGAGAGATGATGAGCTCGCAGCTCAATATTTCTTCTTCCTCTACCTTCTAGTTTTCCTCCGAGAAGGAGCCATATCTTCCTAATGCAAAAGGTTCAACTGACAGAGTGGTCACATACTTTCCTCCTATTGATGGTTCTTTTCATGCCCGACACCTCAGAATAATCCAATCTTTTGAATACAGAGGATCTCTTTCAAGGAATCGTAGTAGCAGTAGTGGTCATTCTAGTTGTCCTCCTCCCTTACACAGGTTGGTGTGTACAATATGCGTATGTGTAGAGAATTATTTAGTGTGATGACTAAAAAGTCTACACTATCAAATTGAATGGTAGCTCCAACATCCATAGTATTGATTACAGTATTAGTTAGACATATGTTGGCTTCACGACCTAGCTACGTGATGAACAGTGTGCTCTGAAGATCAATCTTTGCAAATAAAAGATGTGGATTAGTAATCAATAATTGATGTATCACCCTACACTTTTATAATGCAGATATATAATAGAGCGAACTGATATAGAGAACAAACAGATTAATCATAAGGACATGATTAGCTTAAATTTAGTTTTATTGATAATCTCTTTTTATTTCAATTTTTTTATTGTACTCCACTATTACTATATCTCAATTCGACTAGCCAAAGATGGAAAGAGAAACCTATCCCTAGCGGAATCGCCAAAAATTTGTGGGCTCCGAAAATTCGCCACTGACCTCTCGATGAAGAGAGTAGATTAAATGTCAATTAAATCTTCAGAATGCAGATGGAATAGTAGATAAGGCACTACCTAGAGATTTCACCCTCATTTTGTGAGAATTTTAGATCTGGTTCTAGGTTTCCTATAGACGAAAGCACTTATAGTTAATTACCCCTCACAATGCTGAGAGAGAACTTTCGATTAAGGTAGTCGTTAGATCGCTAAATGCATAACGTATAGTAGCAGCATGTAGAGTTTAAAATTTAAGCTTATGAAATTCATCATTATTTAACTTGAAGCGGATGGTTGGGGGAAAGATGACGTGCCCGATTAAGATCCCATGGTTCCATCATCCCGGGTTATCGTGATCCCTAGTCTACTTAGTCAGAGGAGGTAGTCAACCCAACCTGATCGAAGGATCCTTGTCAGCAGCCATAGGTTGTGTCGTTCAAGAAAATCTTGTAGAATTGGGATGATGTTTATCTAAGGATACAAGTTTAAGTCTACCTTAGCTGACATAGGACTTTTTGCCCTATCAGGTGCACCATATAGTTCACATCTCAAGGGGCATAGCCATTGGGGAGCATAATGCCATGGACCATAATATAATATTGTCATTTGGTGACCACCACCCGAGGACTCTAGTAACTCCATCATATGTAGCCTACACTGCCAAGCCATGAGGACACGGGTCACGTCCTTACTAGCATGAGATTGATTGAGAGTGAGTATAGGAATAGACTTGACTTCACATCAGCTCCTTTGTGAGCTAGAGTTTTTCTTAATTTATCACATCCGGCAAACGATTGCGGAAGGTGGATGGGTTAGATTTTGCTTTAAAATTTTAAGTTGATAATTCTCAATTAGTCATTTATGGCTTAATGACATATCGATTTTTCATTTAGTTTGATATTTAACTTATATTAACTTGACTTTGAACATATGTTAATGATAGTATCCTCCGCTAAAAAATCTCTATTCAACGTAGTTATCGCCAAGGTTTATCAATCGCTTAATCATTTAGTTTATTGAGATCCGACTCTATTAATTAATAATAGAGGATCAAATCTAGATTTATAATTTAAGAATTTTGAATTTGATATAATCAACATAATTATCTTATATTTTTAAAATAATGACACATTTTGATATCTTCAATCAACTCGCTATTATTGGGAGAATAATTTGAATATTCACATTGTAATTTGATAATTTAATTTTAAGATCGAACCTCCGATTGAAATCTACAATCAACAATCATTACTAGGGTATTTGATTATGAAATTTCTATTTAAATATTTGATGCTCATATGGAAATGTTTAATAAATCTTCTCTTAGTGATTAGGCATTTGATTTAGAATCAATCATGTCAACTACTATTTTGCAAGGAGGATTGGATTGATTAAGTGAGACTTACAACTTCACTATATAGATAAAGTGGCCCATTTGAATTTATTTCATCTCTTAATATGATTATTTGTACAAATCTCGAGATAACTATTAGAAGTTTGACTACCTTGTAATACATGCATGAATGATTTCATTTTGAAATAGTTGATTATTTATATGCATTTGAACACAAGCTTTCAATATAGGATTTGCATTGAAATACATGTAAGGCTTATCTTTTAGAATATTTCGTACTTGGATGTTCCAAGTTAAGAAGTGTGTTTGCCTTGTGATTGTACAATGTTCATTTTATCAACATATTTTGACTATCAGCACATATTTAGATGTAAATGATCTTTAACATATAGTCACCTTGATGTGCATGCATAATACAATCTCTTAAGTCAGTTATGCATATTCAAAGATGAATATAAGCAAGTTTCATAATATGTGTTGCCCAATCTTATGCAACATGTACATGTTTTAATATAATAATATGAATATCAAAATTATCTCGAGAAGAGTATGAAATACACTCTTTTAAGCCTTTGATATGCATTATAATAGATAACTTTAAGTCCAGATTATCTTCAAATGCATGCATAATTCATTATATTTTGAGCATTTTCATGGATTTTAAAGTGCTCAATTTAGGTGCAAAATTATTTTGAAGTTAATTAAATTCTTTTAGTTTATTTAATAATGAAGGTGTATCAATTACGATCATTGGTGCACAATTTATTCGAGTGTTTCATTCTTTCAAATCAAATTTATCTCAAATCCTTATATTTCACATTTGATTTCATTAATTTCATCTTCAATTTAGGTTTAAAGTGTCTTTCTATTGTCCCTTGCTTTATCCATATGACAAAAAATTTGAACACCTCCCCATGTAGATTTCTACCAAAGTTAGGTATATCCACTCATCTAAAAAGACGCATGGGTGATGTTTTGCAATACTGCGGCTGTATAAGCTCTAACATTCTTGTTTAAAAAGATACGTGTAGGCTCTTCGAATACCTATATAAAATCAAACATAACATATATTGCACATCCATACATATTTTATGCATTTGTGAGCGATGAGAGGCAACGACGCAATGGACGAGATAATACGAAATCTCTCTTTTTTTCTGATTTGTTTTTTTAAGTCAGAGAGAGAAGAAGATAGAGAGAAATAAAGAGAGGGATAGAGAGAGAGAGAGAGGGAGGACGGGAAAAGTCGCTCGATTCAGTTTGTCGGATAAGGACAGAGGGAAGGGAGGCAGCTGTGCAGCTCAGTTTGGCTGGTTCGTGCTATTGGGAGAAGGGAACGGAGAGAAGGGAGGGTGGATTGTTCGCTAGTTTGGCCAAGAAGAGAGGAAGAGAGAGTCAGACTGCTGCTAGGCCGTTCAAGAAGAGAGGAAGAGAGGGTCGGAGCTCGTCTGGGGTGGGAGAGATGAGAGGAAGGCTCGGTTCGTGCGGCATCGGCTGGGGATCGCTCGTGGGAGAGGGATCGGATGAGAGAAGGCTCGCAGGAGAGCACGCGATGCTCAGGTGGGAACGGACGAAGGAGATGGGAGGAAGGCTTTCGGCTCGTTCGACCGAGAGGAAGGAGAAGGCTGTTCGAATGATTCGAGTAAGGTATCGGGTGTTAAGGTTAGGTAAGTGATATATATATATAATCATTCTTTTCCTTTTCTTTTATTCAAGTTTTTAAATAAACCTTAATTTGAATTTTCACAATGATATTGTTATCTGACCAATATATGTTGATTCTGAGTTATTTCGTTATTTCAACGAACAAAGATAGACGACGGGCCATTTAGTTCGGGATCGAACGTCAAATAAAATTGCATGTTATCGCCCGACGCCGAGATTCATGCACTCGAATTACACAAATAATTTGAGCGCGAATGCCAACGCTAACGACACATCAATTTCAACGAGATCAAAGATAGCTTCCCTCGGCCCTCGATATAGCAGCGCTGATTTATTTTCTTGATCGATCGATCAATTATGCAATATATATGATCAATTTCGATAATCAATGCGAGACAAAGCTCATCGATCGGAGGTCATTTCGACCGATGCAATGGATGATTTCAACCTCAATTAGCGATCTGAAACTCATCAAATCTATCCTGTGAGCTCAACTTGACTTATTACGCATGCATGGAGGTCAACATTATTGTCCTCTCCCAACCAATCTATTGTTTGTGTTCAAGTAACAGGAATAAACAAGAAAATGAACTCTGAGAAGAAAGAAGCTAACTGCCTCGCTTTACAACCTGCAACGCGGTAAACGCAACGCATTTGTTTCATTATCTTCCATGGCTTGTGAATTTCACAAAAGTCGCAATTTAAACCTGCAGCTTCAATTCAATGCTCTCCAAAATACCCCACTTTATAAAATTCAACCCGTGGAACAAGCGAGCTTCTTTGATTCAGCTTGATATATCCTTCTTGTTCGGAGAAGCCCCTCGAGTCGTCTTCTTCCACTCTCTCCCACCATCTTCTCTTCTCATTCAAGGTTTTATTTTCTTTTCCCAATTGTAATATAAGGAGGCATTTACGTGAATTATATGATTGATTTTTCAAGCCTTGCTTTTAAGAATAAGCGGGGTTGTGTGGACCTGGATTTGTAGAAGCACACAGATTGGCTATGTCTTGGGTGTCTTCTCCTTGGTTCATCTGACGGTCTCAAGATCTCAACGATCAAATCTTTTGGTTTGTTCATTGATTGATAACATGCTACCAAAAAATATGTACTTAATTTATCTATTGCTTGGAAGTATACTACCATTAAGGTGCGGAAAGGGATTCTGTGGGGATTTGCTAATTCTTTTAGGTTTAAGATTGAGCTAGTTGTGCTCGGTTTGGCATATGTTGTTGTTTATTGTAAATCTCAACCTTATTCGTGCTCAGGTATGGATCTATTTTATGTTTTAGAAAGCTAGATTCTTCCAAGAATATTTGCTTGAATTATCCATTTTTTCCATATTTATTTGGTAAAAAAATAGAAAAAAAGCCTTTTGGGAAGGTACTTGCATTACTTCAAACTTGTGCATTGATCCCAACTATTGGAAACTTTCCTCCTTTTTTAAATTATTAAGTAGAAGAAAAGAGTTAGTTTGATTAATCAATGGAAGGCCAATGTCTAAAACCCTTGAGAAACTAAGAAGAATAGCCTTATGATATAACAAAACCAATATTCTCCTAGTTATCACTGCTTCTTATATACACAACCTTGACCAGAGGTTTTTAGAAAAGAATCCAATCTGTTGATGGAATGAGAATAAACCTAATAATTTAGGGTGCTTTGTGCATGATGCCAGTTGGTGATGATCAGAGTTAGTTTTCAATGAATCCAAAAGTAAGCAAAGGAAAAAAATCAAGTTCTTTCCATATTAGTATGCTCTATGTTATATATATTTAAATTGCTTTTGTGTGCTAGTCATTTCTTCATTGTTTTGTTTTGTCTATTCCTCTAAGATGCACCAAGTAATTAGAATAGAAATTGTAACTTGGCATATTGCATCATGACAATCTATTATACAAATAACGATATTCATTAGAAACCAATAAAGATAAAGGTATAGGTTGTGAAGCTTGGATTCAAATATTTGAATGAAAGTTTGTCTCAAGATGGGCACAATATAATAATGGCAATACCAAATACTTGAAAACATTGGGTAAATTTACAACTAGAATATATCATGGATATATATAAATAAAACATATAGATTTGCTTGAATGTAGAAAATATTTTATGTTAAGCTTATTTGGTGGAGTAATTTTTTAATAAGCTAGAGCCATAAGTTTTGATTCTAGTTCCTTCAATTAAGTTATAGTCTAATCTCTTAAACATAACTGTTATACAATTCAAAAGTAAAAAAAAGGAATAAGATAATCAAAGTATTGAAACAACTAATAATTTTAATAAATAAAAATATAAGGTAAATGATAATGAGTAATGTGTCATGCTCCATGGAAGGAAATGAGGCTAGACATTTACTTTTATCATGTGCCTTATCTGTTTTAACTTGGCACATATTGGACATTGTACAGCATGTATAATAATTGTTGGTGTATGAAAGTTATATATATGATACATATGAGCTTTCAATACTTTGGACTCTAGGAATGATACATTCTTCCAAGAAGATTCATCATAATGTTAATCTGAAGGAACATATTTGTATATATATAGTTATGATTGTTTCAAGAGATTCAAATTTTGACTTTTTAACAAATTTGCTTGAAATTGTAGCACTCCCTTAACTTTGATATGCTCTTTACTCTGATTTTTAAACTTTCCTTTGATTTATAACTTGTACTATTTCAATATATCCATCAATTAGAATTAAGTTCAAACTATCCTTATGTAGATTTTACCAATGTTATGAAACATTCTTTTTTTTTAAATTGTATATTTACCCTCTTTATTGTTTTGCCAGAGTTGAACAAACCCAAAATCTTACTATTCTATTGGTCCAATTTTTGAAATCATTATATTCTCAAATGTTTATCAAAATATTTAAAAAAAATTGCTTTCCAAAATAATTTGATAATTGTAGTTTCTTGATTTATCTGCAAGATTGAATTCAAAGTAGCCTTATGTTTGATATCTCTCTTATGATTTAAATGCTTTTCCTTTTTTTCTTTGTTTTCTTTGACCTTAAAGTGAAGAGTCCTTCAACAACAACAAGCTTTTATCTTGCTACACGAGATTGATCACATGAATCCTTCTTCATTTTGTTTAAAATTATTCAGCTTATATGCTCATAGGAGTATTTTAGTCGATAAACACATGCAAGATTCTAAAATTTTTCAAATATATAAAGACAAAGAAACTTCCTCGCTACCACTTCTTCAGAATCACTAGCTTCAAAAAAAATTACAACTACCCCAAACAAGTCTTTCATCGTTCTGAGGAAGTTGTTGCGGAGATCAGAAGACAAGCAAGGAGGACCAGAGGCGAAGGTTTTCTTTCAAACGAAGGTCATTCTCATTTATAGAGCAAAAGTTCCTCCCGCAACGGTAAATTTTCAAATTTGAAAATCTCCAGCACGGCATGTTCAATGAAATTTGAGGTAATGGTTAATTTCCTTCTTTTTCCCGTTGAAATGAAAAACATGAAGAGTTCGCGCATGCGGGATTTAAAGTTTAAATTCAAAATTTTAAATTTGCTAACAGTAATCTTCAATGGAATTTTTATATTATCCAATTAAATATGTAAAATAATTCATACAAAATTAAATTTATTTAATATAGAAAGTACACTCATCTATAAATTTTCAAAGATTCAGATCTAAGATTTACTATCATCCTCAGTTCATAATAAGCTGATTTTATTGTAAAAAGCAACTACTCATTTTATTATTATTATTTTTTTTGAAAGTGTTGAAAAATTACAGCCAAAAAATAATATGGCAACCATCTAAAAAATGAAATTGTGGAATCTTTTTTTTAAACAGTTTGTTTTTTTTGATGTTGTGACTTTTGCTTGCTTGTTTAAAGGCGACAAAGCTTCAAATCCTTTGCCATACCTGCAACAAAATGAGCCATATCACTCAGCAGATCAGCATATCCAAACTAATTTACAATGGTTAAAAACTAAACATGGAGATGAAATAAATTTATTTATTGATTTCACTCCAAATCAATCATGCATAAAGGAAAAATGAATATAAAGAGCTGAAAAGTTAGAAGTCTAAGAGTTTTACCATATTTCATGAGAATACTCTCTACGTGCTCACGAGCAGTCAGATCAAACACCTTGACATGGAGATTCAAGTTGTCTTCATATTTGAACACAAAAAAAAACCCTAAGTAGAGTTGCAAATGATATGAGCATTCGACAAGCTACTCGTGACTCGACTGCTTAGAACACGCTCACCATCGCTTGATTAACTAATCGAATGAGTATGAATACTTTTTTGTAAATACTGATCGCTAAACAACAAGCTCTAAATTTATCGCTTTGGTTCATTTATGTATTCATGAACAATATCGTTTAAAGCTCATGAACAAGCATGTTAAGAAGCTCGATTATGACTCCTTTAAGGCTTATTTCTTAAAAAATATTGTTTAAATTTTTACATGCTCATGTCTATTTTTTAACAAGCGGCTAGCGAATACGCTCGATTAAGACTTGATTAAAGCTCATTTATTTCATTAAACGAGATGCTCATTAACAGGCTCGATAATCCTAATTTGAACCAAGCTCATGAACAAACTCAAACCAAGTTCGAATTGGATTTATTCAAACGATCAATATATCTAAACTATTTTACAATGGTTGAAAACTAAACATGGAGATGAAATAAATTTAGACATTTATTTCATCAAATCTTCTGCCATTGGCTAGATGATTTCTGATTTTTTTTTTCACTCCAAATCATTCATGCATAAAGGAAAAATAATCTAAAGAGCTGAAAAGTTAGAAGTCTAAGAGCTTTACCATATTTCATGAGAATACTCCTACCTACTCACAAGCAGTCAGATCAAACACCTTGACATGGAGATTAATGTTGCCTTTGTATTTGAACAGAAAAGAACCCTAAGTAGAGATGCAAATGATCTAAGCATTCACAAGCTACTCTTATTTTGAGCACGATCATGATCGTTTGATTAACTAATCGAACAAGTTTGAACACTTTTATAAATACTCGATTGCTAAATGAATAAGCTTGAATAGTTTATCGTTTGGTTCATTTATGTTCATGAACAACATCATTTAAAGCTCAAACAAGCATTTTAAGAAGCTCATGGCTCCTTTAAGACCTGAACAATATTGTTTTTAAATTTTATTTTTTAGGCTTAATGAGTTTTGATTGATCGCTCATGTATATTTCTCAACAAACTACTCACAAAAAAGCTCGATGAAGACCTAATTTAAATGAGTTGTTGTTGTGCTCGGTAATCTTAATTTGAACCGAAGCTCATGAACAAACTCGAAACTCAAGCAAGATTTATTTAAATGAGCTCAAACTTGAATGCCATCCTAAAGAGCTCTAATTGAGTTCAAGCTTGATAATGGTAAACAAGCTTGAACTCGAATAAGCACATGCTCTGTTCATAGTTCATTTGCAGACCCAAGTAAAGATTCTCTATCACACATTGCTATGGCTTCCAAGCTGGCTTTCAAAAATGATATGTAAGTTGCCTCCAATTAACCCAATCTGATGCAATCTTGGAGCAATTTCATGATTCTTTGAGTAAAATGGATGGCCTCCTTAACGCAACCATGAATTAAATTATAATGGTGAACACTCCTGCCACATTGATGATGATGGAGCCACTAACTCTCAACATTATTCTAAAAACATCATACTAGATGATTTGATAATGTCAGTAATCTTTCCAACAATACTAACTCTAACAATTAATCTCAGAGAGAATTGCCCTATGATTGCTAAATCATGTAGAATATGAGACATACACTTTATTTTCATCAGAGATATAGCTAACCCCATTATACATCTTGGGGGGACTTGGCATTGCCCTACTGTTGACCCATATCTTTAACAACTAGTGTTTCTACATCTATGCACAATAGTCAAAGACGTAGTTCAAGCATTTTTTAAAAACATCAATTCTTTTAATGAAGAGTTCAACCCATTTCATGTGCTATCAAGGTTGAAGAAAACAAAGTAGGAGAATGAAAGGTGATCAAAAGAGTGAGAAGTGTAGGAGGCACAAGAATTTGTACGAGCTAGAACTTTGAAATAAATTACATTATATTGAATGCACAATAATCACATATTTTATCATTGAATGAACCTAATAGGCTAATCTAATGGCAATTCATTCATTTGTGATAGCGAAGGCATTTCTACCAAAGCAGCATACCCACACAAGATGAAAAACAAAGCATAGAGCTGGGTTGAGCTTATTTGTTTTGCACTAACTAATTAGATTGGTCCAAGTTACTTGTTATAACTGGGTAAGTCTCAAATTTAGTAGCATCAAATTTTGTTAGCGAGATGCCACATTATTTGGAAATTATTTTAGCCTAATAAAGCTAATTGAAATATTAGCTCAATATTATAAATTATCTCAAGAAGCGTGTTTAACATCAAAATTATGCTTGATTATATATATATATATATATATATAAACAGGTATTACATATTCAAATAAAAAAAAAAGTTGTCGTTCGTATATAATAAAAGTAAAAATAATAAAAAATATGTTACCGTTAGTTATATAATAAAAAGAAAAAAAAAGAAAAAAAAGAGTTACCGCTGGTATATAATAAAAATAAAAAATATGTTACCGTTAGTTATATAAAAAAAGAAAAAAAAGCTGCCGTTGGTATATAATAAAAATAAAATAAATAAATAAAAAATATGTACCCTTAGTTATATAATAAAAAGAAAAAAAATTTAAAAAAAAGAGTTGACGTTGGTATATAATAAAAATAAAAAGAAAAAAATATGTTACTGTTAGTTATATAATAAAAAGAAAAAAAGAAAAAATATGATTATATATATATATATATATATATATATATATATATATATATAATATATATATATATATATATATATATATATATATATATATATATATATATATATATATATATATATATATGTCGAGGAGAAAATATTACGTCGAGTCCGCGTACGCTATGGACCAACCCCAACCGACACGTCCAACGATTTTTTTTCCGCTTTTAGCTTAACGAGTCAGAATGACGGACGGCGACGACGCTTTATCTGGCCTGACCGCCCTACGCCTCGCTCAAACAACGGAGAAAGAAAACGAGCCGTCGACATTCCTCCCATGACAGCTTTAGGCTTTTCCGCCAGCCCCGCTCTAGATCGACGAATGTCCTACCTGGTTTAGCAAATCTTGCTAATAACTTCCATTGAGATCAGAGGCACTACATGAGGTATTTACACCCTGTTCCCAACTTTAATGAATTTAGGGTTTTCTCGTTTCTTCTCACCCAATATATGAACATTTTAGAACATTTGAGTTATTTAAATGAACGATGTATTTTAGTAGTTTTGGAGATATTTTGATGTTGCATTCTCAGACTTGCAAGATGGTACACGTTATTTTCAAATTTTGAACCGATGAATTATGAAATGTTTAGTATCACATGGTAGGATGTTTGGTTATATTTCAAGATGAATTATGTGGCATTAGGGATGATAGTATATTTAATGATGACATTAAAATTTTTTGCTTTGATCCAATTCTCATGAGAGTGAGCATTTTATCATTTTTTTTTCGCTTTGCCTGCTCGAAAATATTCATTACAATCCATTAGGGATAATTTGGAGACTGTTTGGTTGATTTTTTAGTATTATTTTGCAAAGGTACTCTCTATACTCTCGTGAGAGTACAGACGATTTTGACCATTTTTTCCGCTTCATCTTGCTTGGAGGAAATATGTTCATTACATTACATCAGAAGCAATTTGGATGGTTTTGATGGTTCTGAGATTTCTCTCAGACTCTCATGAGAGTAGAGCATTTTGGTCATTTTTTTCTCGCTTTCCTGCTTAGAGGAAATATGTTCATTACAATCAACAGGAACAATTTGGAGGCTGTTTGGTTAATTTTTTAGTATTATTTTGCATCAGATTTTCAGACTCTCGAGAGTCTGATGATTTTGTGGATATATTTTTGCAATTTTTTTGGCCTGGTTATTCAGATTATGTTCATTACATTACAATGGAAGCAATTTGAAGGGATGTTTGGATGGGATTTCAGATTCAGATTTCCTCAGACTGAGTACAGAGCATTTTAGTCATTTTTTTTCTATTTCTTTGGCCTGTTTGGAGGAAATATGTTCCTTACAATCCATCGAGAACAATTTGGAAGCTGTTTGGTTGATTTTAGTGTTATTTTGTATCAGATCTCTCAGATTTCTCGAGTAAATGATTTGTGAACATTTTTTCCTTTCTTTGGTCTTTCGATTATGTTCATTACATTTCAGTGGAAGCAATTTGGTGGCTATTTGGATGATTTCTGGGAAATTTTTCTGTACTCTCTATACTCTCATGAGAATACAAAGTATTTTGGTCATTTTTTTCCTGTTTTATTGGCCTGTTTGGAGGAAATATGTTCATTACAATCCATCAGGAATAATTTGGAGATTTTGTTGGTTTTTAGTGTTATTTTGCAAATCTATACTCTCTGAGAGTGACATTATTTTGTGACATTTTTTTTCGCTTTATTTGGTCGTTATTCACATTATGTTCATTACATTCCGGAAGCAATTTGGTGTTTGGATGATTTTGGGAGATTTTTTATTCAGTCAGATTCTCATGAGTACAAAGCATTTTGGTCATTTCTTTCATGTTTCTTTTGGCTGTTTGGAAATATGTTCATTACAATCCATGTGAACAATTTGGTTTAGATGATTTTTTTAGTGTTATTTTGTATCTGCATCTGTTTGGATGATTTCTATTGTATCATCTCTCATGAGTACATAGCATTTTGGTCATTTTTTTCTGCTTTGGCTGTTTGGATAAATATATTCATTACATTAGGAACAATTTTCGATTGGTTGATTTTTTAGTGTTATTTCAGATCATCTCTCTGTACTCTCTGAGAGTGATGATTTTGACCAATTTTTTCGCTTTGGAAGGAAATATGTTCATTACATTCCATTGGAAGCAATTTGGAGAGATGTTTGGATGATTTCTGAGGAATTTCTGCATATGTACTCTCTGTACTCTCATGAGAGTACAGAACATTTTGGTCATTTTTTCCGCTTTTGGCCTGTTGAGGAAATATGTTCATTACAATCCACTAATAATTTGGAGGTCGCTTGGTTGGTATTTTAGTGTATTTTGCATCTATACTCTGCTTTGGATGGTTTCTGGGATTTCGATTTATACTCCTCTCATGAGAGTATGAGCATTTTGGTCATTTTTCCTATTTCTTTGGCCTGTTTGGAAGAAATATGTTCATTACAATCCATCGGGAATAATTTGGAGGCTGCTTGGTTGATTTTTTAGTGTTATTTTTCTCAGATTCTCTATACTCTTGAGAGTACGATGATTTGTGGATATTTTTTCCAGCTTTCTTTGGTTGGTTGTCGATTATGTTCATTACATTCTAAAAAATAGCTGTTTTGGATGATTTTTGGGGATTTTTAGACTCAGTACTCATAAGAGTACTGAGCATTTTGGTCATTTTTTCCTGCTTTGGCTGTTTGGAGGAAATATGTTCATTACAATCTATCAGAATAATTTGGAGGATGTTTTTTTTTTAGTGTTATTTTGCATACTCAGTACTCTCAGAGTACTGATGATTTTGTGACATTTTTTTCGCTTTCTTCTATTGTTCATTAGTTAATTACAATACAAAGTGGAAGTAATTTGGTATGTTTGATGATTTCTGGGATTTTGATCAGACTCTCGTACTCTCTGAGTACGTATTTTGGTCATTTTTTCCTTTCTTTGGGTCGCTTTGGAGGAAATATGTTTATTACAATCCATGAATAATTTGGATTGTTTAGTTGATTTTAGTGTTATTTTGCATCCAGACTATCTATTTGATGGTGCTTCTCATGAGAGTACAAAGCATTTTGATCATTTTTTTTTGTTCGCTTTGGAAGAAATATGTTCATTACAATTAGGAACAATTTGGAATTGGTTGATTTTTTAGTGTTATTTTTTGTATCATATACTTTCTTGAGAGTACAGACGATTTTGGCCAATTTTTTCTAATTTCTTTGGCCTATTTGGAGGAAATATGTTCATTACATTTCATTGGAAGCAATTTGGAGGGATGTTTGGATGGTTTCTGGGAGATTTGATCAGTACTCTCTATACTCTCATGAGAGTATGAGCATTTTATCATTTTTTTCTTTGGCCTGGAAGAAATATGTTCATTACAATCCACCAATTTGGAGGCTATTTGGTTGATTTTTTAGTGTTATTTTGCATTTGTACTCTCTTTGGATGGTTTATGGGAGATTAGATGTATCTCTCAGATTCTCATGAGAGTACAAAGTATTTTTGTCATTTTTTCCTGTTTTTTTGGCCTATTTGGAGGAAATATGTTCATTACAATCCATCAGGAACAATTTAGAGGCTGTTTGGTTAGTTTTTTAGTGTTATTTTGCATCTGTACTCTTTGTACTTTCTTGAGAGTACAGATAATTTTGTGAACATTTTTTTTCAATTTTTTTGGCATGTTTGGAGGAAATATGTTCATTACAAATCAATTGGGAATAATTTGGAGGCAGATTGGTTGTTTCTTATGGGCGATTTGCATCTGTACTTTCATTAACTGACTTTTCATTTTAAAGTTTACCATTTCTGGGAAAAGGATAACTTCGAGATGCAGGCCTACCACCGTTAGAACAATGTTTGATAATATTACAGCACGATTTACTGATAAAGTCATTGACATTTTAAAGAGGGTTCATCTACATCAACTCATTAGACTCCATGAAATTCAGCAAGACTCAATAACCATTACCTCAATCCTGTCTTGCTGGGAGATAGAGAAGCAAGTTTTCTTTCTGGTGGGCAGTGCATTCCTTTCACCCCCGATGAAGTTACAGTAATTGTAGGGATGCCAAACAGAGGAGAGAATGTCTTATGGCAGAAATCCCCGCTGTCGCAGTTCAGTTCAGTGGACAATAAGACTATGCTTGAGCATGCAGATAGCTCGTTGCCTGTGGCACAGTTTGTGCAGTTGTACATATATTTTCTGCTATCAAATCTTTTTTTTTGTATATCACAACTATAGGGTGACATCGGAATTGATTGTCTACGCCGATGACATAGATAAATTTGTTAACGAATGCAAGGATGTCATGCCTTCCTAGTTTCACAATTTGATGGTATTACATCAAAGATTCATACCCGTAAGACACCGCACATTAGTGGCTTTGTCACTCTTCTTATGGTATATTTTATATCTTCGGTTATGTATTATTTGATGCATTGAAGTTAACTTATATAAATATTAATTGTAGATCTAGGCCGCTGAGCACATAAGCATCATGAGGCTATCTCCATTTGCAAAGCCACATATGTCGCGAAAAATAAAATTTCCGATGAAACCTTCAGGTTTAGAGGACACCGTGACATATAATAATATCACTTAGTTCATATAAGAATGTATTTATTTATGTCTAGTCACATTTTCTTATCGCTTAACACGTTTTTTCATTCGAGGACATATCAAGAGGAGACTCCTCATTGATGCCCAACATGCAATACATGTTGAGCCCGATAGCAATCCCATTCTAAGTCCACTGAGTTCAGCCCTCGCTAAATCTCCATATGTCTCTCCTCGATATTCTCCTCATCTAGTGTATCTAGTCTGCCCTCTGCTACTACCCCCACAGAAGGCTTTGCGGTGGAGAGGATACTTGCAGATTTTATGGACTTGAAAGATATATTATCTTCTTTTCAAACAATAATGACAGAGAGAATGGATGAGATTGATTTGCGGGTTACTGCTATCGAGGAGGTTCTTGGCGTGGTACCATCCCTATGGGAAGCTCCCGTGGAGGTCACCACTGGGGAACTCAGAGGCTCACGTGGGTGGCACCTATGGAGGTTATCGAGGAGCTTCCCATGAAGGCTGAGGGAGTCTGCTGGAAGCAACCATACTGCGCCTGTGGATACTCCACTGGGAAGCCACTGGAATACTTCCACTTGGGAAGTCACGCCCCTGTAGATACTTCCACTTGGGAAGCCTCGAGGTAGCCTCCACTGGGAAGCCCCGGAGTCCACCATGGGGAAGCTATCGGAGGCCTCCACCGCACATGAAGATACCCAAGCCTTTAATCCAAAGATTGAGCGTGGTGTGAAGGCTCACAGAAGGAAGAAGAGAAAGTCGCTTATTCCCCTTCACACACACTTATAGGAAGTCATGAGCAACAATAAGTGATGTGGTGGCCTCCACTCAAGATGAGAAGCCGGCAGCAGAGGTATTAAGTTATTTTCTTTTAAATTTGAGATAATAGAAATAGATTTCACTAACTTTTTCTATAGGTTCGCAAAGATGAGCCAATAAAGGTCGATGACCCACATGCTGCTATCGTTGTGGTGGAGTATCAGTCGGAGGTATGCATCATCTCAGTAGATCGATCCTTAATTCATAAAATCTCTTCATCACTAACTTTCCGCAGTAATTTCTGCACAAAGACACATCATTTTGTTGACTTCTCATCCGAGTCGCTCGCCTAAACCGATGCTCCATCTTATTGACACGTCGTGCTCCCGATTCAAGGATAAGTAAGTCAATCTTCAATCAACTCCATACATAAAATAACATATTCATTTAACTAAGCTCGATTTAATATATTTCTCACTTGCAGGGTGATACGATTCAAGTACGGAATATCATTATTGCATGAGGGCGATCGATGAGTTGTCGGCTGATCAAGATCTCTCGATGCGTCGCCGATGCCTTCGCCTTCTTACTCGAGAGTACTGCTTCCGTCCGGGTATGTCCCCTATTTGTACATCTCATGCTTACCGTAAGTTTACCTCACTATATGCGGTATTATTCAATTTATTTGTATAGATGGAAACTACAATTTATAAACGTTTCTTTTCTTACGAAGCTATGCTAAATATGGCATACAAGGAAAAGCAAAATGTTCATCCAAAGATGTCACAGTAAAGTGTGTCAAGCTGCTTTTAATTATATATAATCAAGACTGACACTCTTGTATATTAAGCTAGGCTTGATATTTTTATGACTCATTACCAAACCAACTCATAAAATTATTCTTCCCGATTGTAATGTTTTGTTTTCAATTTAT